>PISW01006292.1:0-110822 GCA_004023785.1 Mungos mungo
ACAATAAACTATTATAAAAAAAAAAAAAAGAACTTAATCAGTCTCCTGCCACTGGCTGGCCCTTTCCCTGGTGTCTGTGGTGTTCCTATCTCTCCTGTGAGCAGGGGGACAAGCTTCCTGTCGCCCCACTTCCCTGTGCTCGCAGCCCCCCCACCATGTTTTCCGCAGAGAGGGTGACAGGAGTCCTGCTTTCATGAATCTCTCCAGTCCCTTTGTTGGGAGCCTGGATTTCATCGTCGTCAGGCCTCATTTCAGCAAATGACTGTTCTGATCTTGACTGAACGTAATACAGGCTGCGGGTCAGGCTTCCCCTCCCCATAAGAGTATCTGTCACCTGAAAATAAAATGCAAAGTAGGCAAGGAAGCCTTGCTGGAGAAAATGGGGCTGGCCGGTCAACGCCCACACACAGCATCTCTAGAGCGGGGAGGGGCTGGGTGGGTCTAAGTAGGCCACATTGTAGACATTCCTGTCCACCCTGTTGTAGAAAAGTTAAGGGAAGGAAGCTACTTTTAAGGAGCCTACAGTAACTGCTTAAAGGAAACAAAGGGGGGTGCGTGCTGGGTGCCTTGTCACCCTAACTCAGCTTAGACTTTTTGCACCCCTGAAAGCTGCAATGGAAAAGTCAACAATTTTTAACCTAATTTGGTTTTTTTCTTCTTAGGAAGACTAGACACATGATTGACACCTGTCAGCACTTGTAGGTGTAGTTTTGCACGGTCATTAGTCACGGCCTGCGCTGGCGCTGAGGACGGGGAACTGAACTGGAGAGAAACGCTAAGGTCCTTCAAGAGTCCAGAGAGATCGGTCCCCTTTCCCAGGGAATTTTGGGTATGGACCTGCCTTTAACTGTCCGAGGCACTGAGACGTGGCCAGCTTGGCGCTCACGTTATACCAGAAAGAGGCACAAAGTGAATCAGAGATGAAGGAGCACACTTCCTCCAAAGACA
Organism: Mungos mungo; assembly: GCA_004023785.1. NCBI lineage: Eukaryota > Metazoa > Chordata > Mammalia > Carnivora > Herpestidae > Mungos > Mungos mungo. The sequence goes on from PISW01006292.1 coordinate 949, forward strand.
CTCAGCGTAAACCACAACCCGCGGCTCGCTGCCGTGGGCTCTCCCCGGCCCGGGAGCACCCGACCCCCGGGACCTCCTGCAGTCTTCACTTGGGGCGGCTGACCACTCAGCCTACAACCAAGGGGAAATGTCCGAAGGAGCAGGAGAAGCATTTCTTCTTTTGCCGAAAAGAGAAAAGTTCTGTCTAAAACTTCCACTTACATGTACACAGGAGACAAATCAGAAACAAAATCAAAGCCAACACACAAAGAAACCCACGGAGAGAACAGTCTTGGATGTCCTGTGGAGAACCCACAGTGTCCCAGCCCCTCCTCTGGTAAATGAGGAGAAGAGAGGAAGGGACCCGTGAAAACAAAACACTAATAAAGCAGTCTGCGTGAGCGAACCGCCACCGGACAGATGGGGGCCGAGCTCCAGATGTGTGTTTGATCTCTGCGGCTTTCTCGAAAACCAGGAAATCCTGTTCTGCTAAGAAAGTTTCCAGTTGCTATAGTTCTAAGAAATAGAATAGCATTGACTAAATCAGTCTTCTGTTAGTTTAGTCAAGATCTGAGTTATACCAGAAAAAAAAAAAACCACCTTTCAAACATGATAAAAACCTTTAATCTCACTTACTATCGAATTATCAGGTTCTAAAATGTGACCATCATTTACAAAAACTCACGTCCCAGTTTTTGACGCATGGATATATTTATCTGCAGTCATATTCATGAACATTTATCAAAACATTTTTAAGTCATGAGTGAGGGCCAGTGAGCTAGCTCGGAAGGTGGACAGTAATGTCAGGTGTCCAGAAGAACATTCTAGCAATTTGAGTATTTGGTAACGGGGGCATGACAAACCAGGTCCATTTTCTTTGAAAATCACTGCCCTGGTGTCTATGGGAATCAGGACATGAGTCTTGCATTTTATGCTAAAATTAACTAATTGTATCTTCCTTACTTAGTTCCAACCACCCATTTCTGCAGCTAACCGCAGTTTCACCGCACGCTCCTCCGTCTCCAGTGGCCAGAGTGATGTCGAGCAGCTGGAGGTGTTCAGAGCTCTTTCCCACATAATTACATCGACCTTGATTTAGATGTTGCTCATGAGCACACTTTCCACTCATATCATCTAAGTCCCTTTAAAAAGCGAGTCTGATTTAGAGAAACTGGCGCTCAGTCATCTTTCTAAACAATATCCTATTTCTGAATGTGAAACCCTCTCATCGATTCTGTTTTCAGTTGTGACTTTCTAACTGACCTATACATCCCAGTGACTTCCCGGTTGTTCGTGTTTATTCGCTCAGCCTTTTGGGGGAAAAGAATCTTTCTTTGAACAAAAGGTTATTTTTCCAGAGAAGTGTCTAGGGACCACCACTTGTGGTTTTTTTTCAGGGGACCCGGCATGACAGGAGGAGAGTGAGAGATGGTGTCGTGGGGCGAGGTGGTAGGAAATGACTTGGGGTGACCGAAGCTAAGTACAGTGAAGTGGGAAGGAGCAGAAACCCTCAAAGCTGGTCACAGTGTGAGGATAAGATAATGGTCATTTTTTAGCCAAAGGGACGTTGATGACATTGGGACACGTTATATGGCGGTACAGCATTTTTCCGAGATATTAACTAGTGATCTACTTCTCTGTAGATCACACAAGCCAATGGCCCTCGGGGTGTGTGGCCCGAGTGGAGGAACACGAGAAGCATTGAGCAGGGGGGCACAGGGAAGGGTCCCAGCTGATGGTGGCAGGTGCCACAGAGGGCGACCTTGGAGGGGGGGCGCCTCAGAGACTGGAGGAAGGTGTTAGAAGGGATGCATGGTGAGCCATGGGTGTCTGTGACTTGGGGTCCGGGACAGATGCGGGTAGCTGGTCCCCCTCGGCCTTGCCCGTGATCCAGGGTGCTCTGAGCGGGGGCCCCTGGGGGTCTGGGCTCCAGAGCTGTGCAGAGCTTTCATTCCCATCGGCAAGCCAACTTGTCCATTGTTCTCTTCTAGCCCACCCAAAAGTAGAACTTTTAGGAGGGGCGTTAGCTGTTCCTCCAAACTTCACATCTTTTTTTAGAGGAAAAACCACAAGTCACTTCCTGATGTTCCTCTCCAGGCACTTTTCATCCCATGCCTTTGTGATCTTTCAGGAGGAGACAGCTTATCATGTATCAGAAAGAAGGCAGGTCAGGCTTCCTGAGGGGCTGTCACTCCGCCGGAAAGCTCAGAAAGTCCCCCCCACCTGGCAGAACCATAGAGCAAGAGGATGCCACATTTGGGTCACCTGGTGTGTGTAAGTGCAACAAGGCTGCAGCCCGAAGGCATGTGACGATTCCTTTGCAATAACAAGTCACAATGGGGACACTGTCACTTCAGGCGTCCTGCAGCTTTACTTGAAGTTGCTCAGATAGGCTCTGAGATGTACTCTTGCAGTTTGTCTGCCTGGTCCCTGAATTAGTGCTCTGATGAAAGCATACACTTACCGGCTGGCCCCTGGCACCACTCTGTCTGTCCCTGACCAGTGGGCTCTCCCTTGCAGATCTCTCCTGTCTTCCCTGAGGTCTTGCCCTCAGTGATGCCACTCACTTGTATGGGCATGACCATCTCCTATACCATCCTATCAAGGCTAGTCTCTTCCTTGAGTTTTTTCTCCTTATTAGGCATATCTGCTTGAGCATGGAACCATTATTCAAACAATTCTTGCCTAATAGGAGACTGGACATCAATGTCTAAGCCAGTCTCTCTCCTGAGGCAAGGATGGATGGGTGGATGGATGATGGAAAGTTGGGTGGATGGAGGGATGGATGATGGAAAGTTGGGTGGATGGAGGGATGGATGATGGAGGGATGATGGAGGGATGGGTGAGTGGATGGATGATAGATGGATGGTTGGAACGATGGATGGATCATGGAAGGGATGAAGATAGTAAGGAAAGGAAGGGAGGGAGGAAAGAAGAGTTGATGGATGGATGGATGGATGGATAGACAGAGATATCATTACTTCCTCTTATCCATAGATTAAGTTTAACAGTTAACTTTGCTACTACTATTCCTGTGATTTCACAGGAAACTGTTCTCCTCGGGTCAGCAATGCTCTTTCTGCTGCTGAATCCAGTGTTCTCTTCCCTGGGATGCAGTGAGGGGCGCAGGTTGAGACAGGACTGAGGTATAATGGTCCAGGTTTGGAGGCCAGGCCGGGGAGCTGTGGGTCGGGGGCTCACAGGTGTGGAATGCGGCCGCGGGGCCTCCAGGCTGATGGTGAGCAGGTCTAGGGGGAAATGCATGGCTGTGCTGATGGAACCCCACAAAGCCCCCCAGTGACACTGCCCCCGACTCTGCTCACGAGGACCCACCAGCTCTTGGAAAGGGACTGTGGTCGGCACCCCTCGGTGCTCTCCATGGGGCTTGTCTGGTCACCTGCTAAGATTGTTTGCAGGGCTGAGACCCGAGACCTGGAAGGATGGGAACATTCTGGGCCTGGGGGTTCTGAGATGTCTGTCAGCTGGGTGCTTCTGAAGGGCGGCCTTTGCCAGGGGGAAAGGGAAGGAGGAGGAAAAGGAGAGTCGGGCGGATGGAGGTGAGGGCAGGTGTCCCACTCCGCACCTCCCTCTGGCCCCCGGGGGCTTCTTGGAGCACAAGTGACTTCCTCCATTGCAGGCTGCGTTTCCGGCGCAGGACTTGACCATACTCCCCTCCGGCTTTTACAGACCGTGGGCTTCCAGAGGTGGAGCGTGAATCTGTGCCTGCAGGCCCAGGGCCCGCGGTCACACAGGGACACGATCGCCGGGGGCTGCCGTTCGGTGTGCCTCCCGTGTCCCCCTTGTCCAGGGTGAGGAAGCCCCCGGCAGATGCTGGGGGCCACCTGCCTCTTGTGGGCGAGTGTGGCCCAGAGAAGTGACAGGACCTTGAGGACCCTCTGAAAATCAGCTGCTTGGCCCTCATCCGTTAAGTTTTCGGGGAATGGTCTTTGTTTCTATTTTGTCTGTTTTTTTTGTTTTTCCTTTTGTTAGAGCACCCCCGAATCTTGTGTGTGTGTGTGGTACAAGTAAATAATGAGAAAATATTTGAGGCCATGTAAATGCAATCATATTACTGTAAAATCTTTTTTTAAGAGTTTAATTGTGCGGTTCCCCCAAGCCAGTTTTCTACCGGAAGTCACGTTCCGTACAAAGGTTCTCCTGCAGATTTGGAAGCACTGCCCAGTGACCGTGACAGCACAAGACACGCACTTTAAGAAGAAATGAAACGTTCAGACAGGTTCCTTAGCCATTTCGCCCAGATGCGTTTGCAGTGAGCAGCCTGCACGGCTTTGTGCATCTTTGAAGGAAGTGGTTTTGATAGAATCATTTCAGAAAACAACAACAAAAACGCTCTCACTCTAAATAATTACCAGCGTTTTTAGGTAGGCAATGGAAACTAGAAATATTTTTATGACGGTCTTTTAGTAATATTATCAGTGTCTTTGTGTTCTGAATTGATAGCAAACATCTAAGACAGCGTGCGCTATTAAGGGAAACATATGAATTATTTATATTTAGCTTAAAATAGATAATTCTCCCCCCGACCATAATCTCCCTTTATGGCACGCATTTTTCTTCATACATAGCTCATTTTAATAGGGGGAGTATAAAACTATAAACACCAGTGGTTTTCTTTAATTACTATCCTATATTTTGAATGAGCCCCTATTAGGGAAAACCTTTTTTGCTAAAATATTTACAGCTGTTGGTTAAACTTAAGCCATTAGTGGGGGAAACAGTAATAGTTTTAATTTCAGTCTTAGGAGAAAACAATGAGTGATCACACTTTCTGTGGGTGGTGATTGGGCAGTTGGGCATTAGGCCTAGATTTCCATTTCCTCCTGTTCTCCTAACCCCCTTTTTTTCCCCTTTTTATAAGTGAACGTTAGGCAGCAATGAATGCTGAGATTTTTATTTTTCATTTATTTTTACATTTTTTTTGATGTTTATATACTTTGAGAGAGAGAGAAGGAGACAGAGCTGAGTGCGGGGTGAGGGTGGGGGCGGGGGGGTGCAGAGAGAGAGACACAGAATCGGAAGCAGGCTCTGGGCTCTGAGCTGTCAGCACAGAGCCTGGTGCAGGACTCGAACCCACGAACCGTGAGATCATGACCTGAGCTGAAGTCAGATCTTAACCCACGGAGTCATGCAGGCGCCCCTGAATGCTGAGATTTTTAGTTTGATGGGGTCTGGGGGCTTTTTAAAGCAGAGCCCTTCTCTTTGCCTGTTGCTAATGTAGTTAAGGGCCTGGCAGAGATGTGGGAGGACATGCCATGGCCACGTCCCCTGTCCCCGGGCTGCGCATCCCTGACACGCAGACCTCGCGGTCAGCCACAGGGAGAACGGTAGCAAGCGAGGCCAGAAACCCTTTTGGTCTGATTTATGTAAAAGTGGAGGTCGTTTCAGTGTTTCAAGGAAATTCTGCCGAGAAGACCAGAAGCAGCTAAATAAATCCTTGCGAACCACCGCGGAGGCCGGGGACCGCTCTTGCTGGGTGCAGAGCGTTCTTTCTCTTTTGGCTCCCGAGGTGGAGAAGAGAGTAGGCATGTCCTGTCAGCTGGCGCGGGGACAGGCGGGAAGGGGCCGGACGGGAGCAGTGGTGTCCCTTTTCCCTGAAGCTTGGGGCTCTCAGGCGGGGGGCTGGTGCCCGACACCGGCCCGAGTCCAAGGGCCTGACGCGGATCGCCTTCACGAGGCTTCGGATCTCTCTGGCAGATGGCTGTGCGGTGGCCGGCGAGCCCGTGTCCGGTCTCTGGGGATCGGCCCGGTCGCAAAGTCCAAAGAGCCACTAATTCCTAGTGGACTAAACGCCAAACTTGCTTTTCATTTTTCTTTCTTTTTTGACCAGGAGGTAGGAAAGTCATGTCGTACATACTCTAAAGTTATTCATTCTTCTCTTTCTTTCTTTTTTTCTGAATCAGAGTTTCTTTCAGTGTTAGTTAGAATGTCATGTTCCTGATAGAATTTCTTGAGATTTTAGGGAGGCGTGCTGGTGAGGACAGTTGAAGGGTTACTAGAAATACTATAAAAATGTATAGAATTTAGTTCGTGGCCACCGCTAAGACTGCCCTCATATAGACATAGAGGACATGAGCATAACATTCAAAATAAAGAAATGCAGTAAGTCAGCAACTATGCAATAAAATGGTCAAAGTTGTTGGGCTCTCCAGAGACAGAGAACCGCAAGGTTGTACCTGTGTCTGTGGGTGTGAGTGTGTAAGGAGATAGGGGGGTGGATGGATGGATGGATGGATGGAGGGAGGGATGGTCGGATGGATAGATGGTAAGGAATCAGCTCATGTGAGGATCTGCATAACCTCTGCAGGCTGGAGAATCAGTATGGCTGAAGGTAAAGTTCGAATCCTACAGCCATCAGGCTCAGGACCCAGTGACATTTCGGTTCAAGTCTGGAGGCAGGCAAAAACCAACGTCCCAGGCCAAAGGCTGTTGGGCAGGAGGAATTCCCTCTTCCTTCGAGAAGAGTCAGCTTTTTGTCCGACCCAAGCCTTCAGCTGATCAGATGAGACCCACCCCGATGAGGGAAGACAGTCCTCTTGACTTAGCCTGTGCACTGAGATATTAATCTCATTCCCAAACACCCTCCGAGAAGTGACCTTGTTGATTTGACACATGAAATTAACCATCACAGTTACTTAAAAGCCTCCTATGAAAAAGAAATGGTATCTTTTAACCTTTAAATCTTATCATTAAACAATGAGTGCTCAGGTACGTTACTAATATGAGTTTAAATAGCGACAAATCTTGTGTATTTGAGAAAACTATTTATTTGAGAAAGCATGTTGGCAAGAATCTTAAATGTCCACTGACTTTGGTTCAGTGTTCCTATTTTGGGGAGCCTCTCTAAGGTAATAATCTCAACACATGTGAAAAATTAGACATACACCACAATCATCATCATGGTGTGTTCAGCATAGTAATAGAAACAAAGGGAAAGATCTAAATTGTCAACAATATAAAAATGAAAAATTACAGCCCGACACACCTAGGCAACAAAAGAGACAAAATTAATTCAAATGTTTGTAAAATTTTTACAATGTGAAATGTGCTCATGTTTGGTGAGTATGCACAGTTACAATTACTATATAAAATAGCCATAAAAATACTAAAAAATCTCAAAAATATTTGAAAACAGTTACTTGGTGACAGTAAATTTATAGACAGACTCTGTTTTATCTTTCATATGGTTTTATTTAAAACCAAGAACTTAATCTGATAATTCAGCTCAGTTCAACTTCCTGTTTCTTCTTTTATGATTGAAATAACATCAGTAGTATAAACCATGAAAGTTTAGAGAATGCTACAAAGACTGGATAGCAAAACGCCTTTATAGGATTTATTTTAACCAGAACAGAACCATTATTCTCTAATTATTTCATCTGGCAAATATTTTGGGATCGTTTTCTGTAAATGAGGTATTTATTATCCACCGAAGATATCCACCTTGGCTTTGTATTGCTAATCCATATATTGGTGTTTTACACATAAATGTAGGTCAGAATGTAAAGCTTCTATTAGGAACACAGGGTAATAAAGATTCATTACTCGGAATGTTTTCTTGCCCACACGGAGAAGATAATATAAGATACTGCAGACTAAAAAACTTTGGTTGCAAGCGCTGAGTCAAATTTGTCTTTTCATTAGTTTATCTTTGATCTTCTCCCAGACATAATCTTGTTAAACCAGTGAAATTTAGCAATGCAAGGCTGTTCTTTCTAACACTCATGGACTGTGCTTAGGAGAACAGAAGGCAGTGGGTCTATATGACTGAAAAGTGTTCTTGAGAAGTTAAGAAATCCATTCTCCACTTGGGAGAGAAAAAAAGAATTGGTAAATTTAATCTTCAAATCAGAGTTATTCTTCAAATACATATATTGAATCTAGTTCTATGAGTTTTTATTTTACTTTATTTTATTAAGTTTATTTTGAGAGGAGAGAGAGAGAGAATGGGCAGAGGAGCAGAGAAAGGGCAGAGAGAGAGAGGGAGAGAGAATCCTAAGCAGTGCGGAGCCTGATGCAGGGCTCAAACTCACAGACCATGAGATCATGACCTGAGCCGAAACCAAGAATCAGATGCTTAACCAACTGAGCCACCCAGGCGCCCCTATGAGCTTTTAGGCCCAGTTCTTCATACAGTGGCTTGTGCAAATGCAGGGTCAGGGCTGGGTGCCCACTTGGGTGGCATCCATTGTCCCCATGATGCAGACCCATGGTTTCGGTGCTCCCATCTTCCCCCCACTTAAAGCACCAGCCAAGAAACTATAAAATCAGTCCGTGGGGGCAAGTGAGGTGTGAGAAGATTAGGACATAAAATCCTAACAGTAATAATATCGGTAACTCCACGCCACTCGTGTGCACCGAAGATTAACACGAGAAGCGCTCACCTCCACTGTATTCTAGTAGATGCTGTTACCTTAAGCAGCTCTACCTGCCTTGTTTTCTGGCTTCTTTTAGACAGAATTCTTTTTGCTTTCTTTTTTCCCCTAGGAATGCAATTTTTGCTCAACTTTCAAGCTTGGTCTCCAATTTCATGTGTTAATTTCATAAAGCTCAGCATATTTCTTTATTAATAAAGTCTTAGGCGCATCCCTATTCTAAGTCTTACATGACAGACATCTCCACAGAGAATGTCAAGTAACTCAAAATACATTTACTGACTTGACTATTAGAGGCTGAAACATGCATACATGCTTTAAGAATCCTCATGTGGATCACAATCCCAGATTCCAAACTAACCCACAAAGCTGTAGAGATCAAAACGGTGTGGTACTGGGGCGCCTGGGAGGCTCAGTTGGTTAAGCCTCTGACTTCGGCTCAGGTTGTGATCTATGTTTGTGGGTTTGAGCCCCACATCAGGCTCTGTGCTGACACCCCAGAGCTGGAACCGGCTTCCAATTCTGTGTCTCTCTCACTTCCCCTCCCCCTCTCATGCTCTGTCTCCTCTCTGTATCAAAATTAAAAAAAATTCAAAAAAATCAGTGTGGTACTGGTGTAACCACAGACGCACAGTGCAAGAGAACGGGACCAAGAGCCCAGAAATAAACCTGCAACTATATAGTTAATTAATCTCCAACGAAGGAGGCAAGAATATCCAGTGGGAAGAAGGCAGTCTCTTTAATAAATGGTGTTGGAAAAACTAGATGGGAACATTCAAAGCCTGGAACGGGACCACTTTCTTAAACCACACACAAAAATAAACTCACAATGGATTAGAAACCTAGATGTGAGACCTGAGACCATAAAAGTCTTTAAAGAGAATAGGCATTAAACTCTTTTTTTAAGTTTAGTTTTTGAAAGAGAAAGACAGAGTGAGTGGGAAAGGGGCAGAGAGAGAGAGGGAAGGAGAGAATCCCAAGGAAGCTCTGTGCTGTCAGCATGGTGCCCAATGTGTGGCTCGAACCCACAAACCATGAGATCATGACCTGAGCCGAAACTAAGAGTCGGATGCTTAACTGACTGAGCCACACAGGCGATCCATAACAGGCAGTAAACTCTTAAACGGCCTTAGCAATATTTTTCTCGATCTCTCTCTATAGGCAAGAGAAACAAAAACAAAAATAAACTATTGGAACCACGTCAAACAAAAAAGATTTTGCACAACAGGGAAGCCTGGGTGGCTCAGTCGGTTAAGTGTCTGACTTTGGCTCAGGTCATGATCTCGTGGTTCATGAGTTCGAACCCTGTGTCAGGCTCTGTGCTGACAGCTCAGATCCTGGAACCTGTTTCAGATTCTGTGTCTGCCTCTCTCTCTCCCTCTCACCCACTTGTGCTCTCTCTCTCTCTCTCTCTCTCAAAAAGTGAATAAACACTTTAAAAAAATGATTTTGCACAGCAAAGGAAACCTTCAATAAAATGAAAAGGCAACTTACTGAATGGGAGAGGATATTAGCATATGACATATCCAATTAGGGGCCGACATCCGAAATACACAGAGAACTTACATGATTCAACACCAAAGAAAACCAAATAATTTGTTTAAAATGGGCAGAGGACCCGAACAGATATTTTCCCAAAAAAGGCGTACATATGGCCAACAGACAAATGAAAAGATGCTCAGCATCGCTCATCAAATTGAAACCACAGTGAGGTATCACGTCATGCCCGCCAGAATGGCTGAAATCAAAAACGCAGGAAACGGCAGGTGTTGGTGAGGATGGAGAAAAAGGGGAGCCCCCGTGCACTGTGGGTGGGGATGCAAATTGGATGCATCCACTCAAGAAGATACTACTGAGGTTTCTCAAAAATTTAAAAATAGAATTGCTATGTAGTCAGTAATTCCACGACTGAATATTTACCCCTCCAAAACACAAACACTCATGCAAAAAGATACATGCCCCCTTGTTTCGTTGTGGCATTATTTACGACAGTCAAGATACGGAAGCAGTCTAAGTGTCTGTCAATAGATAAATGGATAAGGAAGATGTGGTGTGGGGGTCTGGCTGGCTCAGTCAGTGAAAGATGTAATTTTTGGTCTCAGGGTTGTGAGTTTGAGCCCCACGTTGGGTATAGAGATTGCTAAAAAATAAGGTCTTGGGGCGCCTGGGTGGCTAAGTTGGTTAAGCATCTGACTCTGTCTCAGGTCATGATCTCGCAGCTCGTGGGTTCGAGCCCCACATCGGGCTCTGTGCTGAGAACTCAGAGCTTGGAGCCTGCTTCAGATTTTGCATATGTCTCTCTCTACTCCTCCCCCTCTCATGCCCTGTCTCTCTCTCTCAAAAATAAATAAATGTCAAAAATTTTTTAAATAAAATCTTAAAGATGTAGTGTGTGTATCTCTATCTGTCTATCTGTCTATCTATCTATCTATCTATCTATCTATTCCACAGAGTGAAATACTACTCAATCACACAAAGGAATGAGATCTTTCCAGTTCTGACAACATGGATGGACCTAGAGGGTGTTATGCTAAGTGACATAAATCAGGCAGAGAAAGAAATGATTTCACTTCTATATGGGATCTGAGAGAGAAAACAAATGAGCAAACCAAACCAGAAATGGAAACAGACTCGTAAATACGGGGAAGAAACTGGTAGGTGCCAGGGCGGAGAAGAGTTGGAGTGGGTGGAACAGGCAAAGGGCATTAGGAGGGCACACTTCCAGGTAGGAGGCAAATAAGTGGCAGGGGTGAAGTGCACACACGGGGAAGTCAGTACCACTGCACCAACGTTGTGTGCAGACAGGTGGCGAGCTCACTTGGAACAGTGAGCATCTCGGAATGTGTAGAATTGTCCGACCCCCATGGGACATGCCTGAGAGGAAGATCATATTGTATGTCGAGTCTTCAATAAAGAAAAAAAGCAAGACTCCTCTGTTGTGGGTCTGTTGTGCCAGCTGCTACAAAAGACAGCAGTGTGCGTGTGTGTGTGCATGTGTGTGTGTGTGTATGCTCATGCGTGTGCGTGTTTAGCGGATCAGGGTTGCAGTCTGGAGATGGACGGCCGAGGCGCCCGCCCAGCACATGGATATACGGCACCTCACTGAACCGCACACTTAGAAATGGTCAAGAAGGCGGGCGCCTCAGTGGCTCAGTCGGTTAACCGTACGGCTCTTGATTTAGATCATTTAGGTCATGCTCTCAAGGTTCGAGGGTTCAAGCCCCATGTCGGGCTGTGCATGGGGTGTGCGTGGGATTCTCCCTTCTCCCTCTCTTTTTGCCCCTCCCCCATCAGTGTTTTCTGTTTCTCTCAGAATAAATAAATAAACTTAAAAAAAAAGGTTAAAATGGTACATGTTTACCGTATACATTTTACCACAACACAAATGTAAAAAATTTTTGAAATATTGTAGCTTAGCATTTAAGAACATTTTAAAATTGAGAACTGTAGCACATACATATATATTTCTATAAATATATCTCTGCATCTTTTTTTTTACTCAAGGGCAGCCCTTCTTTCCTCGGACTGCGAATGCTCATTAGCGCTTCCTGTGAGGCTGAGCAGAGGAGGCGTCCTGGAGGGCACCCAGGAGCCAGTTCCCACCCCCCTGTAAGGACAGCTGTGAACACAGACCCTTCCCGAGCAGAGGCTGCGTCCCTGACAGAGACCCCTGTGACCCACCGGGACTCCCCGAGAGTGGGAGGCACGAGGTCCGGGGACCCGCCTGGCAGCAGCCCGCCGCACGCTCACGAAAACACTGGGTTCTTCCTAATCGATCGAGTCCCTGCCCTGTGACACCAAGGCTTTCAATCACGCAACGGCTGAATCAAAGCCAACTTTCCCCTTCCATCTTCATGTGTAAGGCATCTTCCAAGGACTTCTGAGGTCTGCGCGTCTGAGCTCACAAAGTGATGCCAGGCGGTAACCGAGGGTCTGGGTTCTAGAACACCCACTTGCGTTCATGGGCACCAATGACAACAGCGACGAGGTCTCCGTGGGGCAGGCCCCACGGCGCACTGTCTTCACGTGAACGCCCTTAGACGGCAAGGAGACGGAAGGGACGAACAAAACAGGGACTTCCTCCTCAGATCGGACGGGCGCCGCCAGACCTCTGTTGCTGTGGCAACAAACGCTGCATCCTGACGACTCCTCAAAAGATGTATTTCCTTCATAGGGTATTTGCATTTCAAGGCTGTTAGAGGAGATTAAGGGAGTCTGCGCACGTAAGACACTAAGCTCAGAGCCCGACACAAAGGAAATACATAAGGGCTCCCACTACTGATGTGAAACGTCCCTTTAATTCCCCCCGGATTTATGGGGCACTTCTGTGTGCTGCAGGGGCTTTCGATGATGCCAGAATAAAGACCAAGCCATAAAATATAGACTCGGATGGAACTTGCTGTCTGTGGTTAGAGAACAGATTTAGAGCATGAAAAGTAGGACAGCTGAGTAAGACAGGATACCACCAAGTGAGGAAGCAGATTGCCACCAAGGGGCACCCGTTTTAATGACATATCAGTACTGAGGACTCGGCTCTGCTTCCGGTGCTGGGCTGCGTGCGGTGCGCGTGATCCCTTCACTCTCAGCAGAGACAGAAACCGAGGGCTGCAGGGTCCTTTAGCGCACCACCAGGTCAGGGGCAGAGCTGGCGTTTGGGGGGGGCGACAGACAGGGACCACTCCCTTCCACGCTCAGAGCTTTTGATTAAGGAGGCTGTGATGTTATGATTTATAGTAAAAGATATAGATTTGTTTTTCTCCCGTTTCTGGCAGAGACCCTGACACTCTTGGAATCTCTCCCCCTCGGAGATTGGGGTGTCTTCTGTTACGTGAACCAGGTGGCTTTTGGAAAACACCAGAAAAGCGGGCGCTGGCGGCTTGGGCCTGGAGGGTTTGAACTCTCAGACCCAGCCCCCACTAACCTTCCGGGAGGAAAGCGGGGCTGGAGGGAGAACCAATTGCCGATGGCCGATGAGTTCATCCGCCATGTCTGTGTAATGAAACCTTCCTAAAACCCCAGAAGGATGGGGTTCAGAGAGCCCCCAGTGAGCGCCTGGAAAGCTGGGGACATTGGCTCGTAGAGGGAGCAGACAGAACTCCATACCTTGTCCTATGCGTCCCTTCCATGTGGCCTGTCTTGAGTTACACCCTTTATAAGAAACTGGTGATCCAGGAAGTAAACCGCTTCTCTGAGCTCTATGAATCCCTGACTAATGCGCCTAAAAGGCGATTGCTGTAACCTCTGATCTACCGTCTTGGTCAGAAGCCCCGATGACAGCCTGGGGTCTCTGACCAGTGTCTGGAGGGTGCGTGTTGGGGGCGGGGTTATGGGACTGAACCCTCTGCCTGTGGGATCTGACCATCTCCAGGTGGACAAGGCCAGAATTGAGTTGAACTGTAGGGCCCCCTGCGGGTGGTAGAGACTTGCTTGGGGGTGTGGGGGGAACCCATCTGTACACTTGCACGTTGGAATTGGATCAGAATGGTAGACAGGTTTTCAACATGTCCGTTTAGCATTTATCAAGTGCATACACAGCTTCCCTGCCTGTGAGCGTTAGGCAGGGTCTTCTGTAACAATGCCCACCCCCCGGGGGGGAGTGAGATGCTCTGGAGTGGCGGTCACTTAAGTTCACGGAAGGAAATCATGACCGGCCTCCCTGTGTTCCACCCTAACCGTGTTAGGTCCATTGTTAGTGTGTAATGGATGCTATGCTCCGGCTACTGAAGTTAATTTGAACCGGATGACCAGACTTCAAATAACCCCAGCATTTGCCTCCTTGGGTTTTCACTCAACATATCCATTGTGCCTCAAGAATTGTAGTCAAGTAGGTAGATTGGTCTCATACTCTTCCAACATTTAAATTCTTACTTGACAATGTTTACCATCTGCATAGAAAGCGATGTGATTATTAAAATCTGAGGTTCACACAGACGTTGGTCTTCACCCCAGCTGTCGACGCCCATCCTCCACGGTCTGCCCAGCATGGGAACTTGGGAACGAAACAAGGTCTCGTGTCAGGCGTGTGGCTTCTCGGATCGTCTGAGCTGTGCCCAGGTTTTCCGGAGGGTGAACTAGTTCGACGATTTCTTGCTGTTCCTTCCCTCCCTCTCCTTGAATAGGTATCACTGTCTCATTTTCCATCTTAGATTAATGATCGCAGCTTCAAGTTCTAGTTTGTCCATTTGTGGGAGGATGGCCTTCCTGAGTCACAACTACGTAGATCATGGCACTCAAGTTTCAGGCTATTGTGAGGATGAGCACGACGGATACACCTGATGTGAGGTTCCTGTCACCTTGTGTGACGTTCCAGGCAGTCTTTCTGGCCTTGGAGAGAACCCGTTGCGCGTGACTTTGGTTAGGATGTCGTCTTTGAGAAGCAGACCCACGGCCCGGCTTTATCACACCTTCCTCACTCTGCTGGCTCGTGGACAAGACCTGACACTTTCCTTGAGTGAATGTGTGTGTGTGTGTTTAGCGCTTCACAGATGCTCTTGCTTAGTTCTCAACAGTCTGTGCCCTGAGGTGGGGATTGCTGTGCTGTCCACCCTCCGACGGGGCCACTGGAGGACTCTCAGCAGGGAGGGGACAGGAAGACGGGTGGTCCTGCGCCGGGGAACCTGTTTTCAGCCGTCACCTCTCAGCGGCCTCGGAAACAAGGCCGTGTGTGTTTGTATATAGCCATCACACCTGTTTGTGTGACCCCCGTTTGCAGGTCGCTCAAGGGACGGCCAGATTCTGCTCCAGTCACCCCACACCTGCTTCCAACCCTCTGCTTCCTTCAGTCATTAGCAAAACCGAATCCACGTGTCATTCGACTTGTCCAGTGACCTTCCATTAATTAAAGGCTGAAAAAACCCGATGGAGATGAAACAGTTCCTCTTCGTTCCTCAGACTTGACATCTGAGGTGATGACGTAATAACATTTAAAAATAAAGATTCCCTGATACTCTCTAATTTGTTCCATTCCACACAAAAAACCTAAAAAAGTAAATGTCATGAAATGATTATAAAATTAAGTTTCTGGTTTTTGCTTCTTCTAGTTAATGCCTACGTTTCTTCTACCGGGGCTCCCCCCCACACTGCACCCCTAGAGCTCTGTGCCTGCAGGGGAGAGAGCTGAGGGCTTAGGAGGCTGGATCCAGAAGTGCACTTTGGGGGCACTCACCCTCCTGAGCCCTGGGGGGTCTGCCCGCTGTGGGGTGAGGGGGGTGCTCAGACCGAAGGGTGCTTGCTTCACCCCCTCCCTCCTCTCCTTGGCTGATGTTTTCCAGACCTGTTATGGGGACACCCCTAGTGCACCCAGTATTGCCATACTCTGGCCACCCATTAATAGTGCGCATTATAAATTTAACATAATCCAAAGGCCCATGTGCCCCTTAAGCCTCTGACATCATTCTCACTTGAATCCAAATGCAGAGGCTGTTCTTTTTATTAATGTTTATTTATTTATTTTGAGAGAAAGAGAGAGAGTGGAGGAGCAGGGAGAGAGGGAGAGAGAGAATCCCAAGCAGGCTCCACGCTGTCGGCGCACAGCCCTGTGCGGGGCTCCATCTCACCAACCGTGAGATCATGACCTGAGCTGAAATCAAGAGGCGGTCGCTTAACCGACTGGGTCCCCAGGTGCCCAAATAAGGGGGCTCCGGACTCCGTCTTAGGAGCCGTGGAAGACACACCAGCTGCAGTAGATTAAAATCAAAACCAGGTAACAGTGTTTTATAAAGGCCTCCACCTTCCCGGGGGAGGGGCTGGCCTTTTCTCCGGCTCTCTGTCTACAGGACTTGCTCTCTTGGCTCCTCTGAGCTTCAGACTGGCCCCCCCCCTCACATCAGTAAGTAAACACCTGAGGACCACACAGACCCCACCTTCTCCTCGAGTGGGGGGGGCGTGGCTCCTGCTGGTCCCCCGTGGGTCTGCAGCGCGACCTTCCTCCTGGGTGGACCTTCTTAGCCCAAGGGAATCCTGCTGAGCTCCCCAGAGGAGGTCAGAAACGCAGTGTCACAGAGGGCTCAGCAGGCACGGGCGGAGGCGGCCCTGGGGATGCGGGGCGGGGCCCAGGATGATGGACAGCCTGCCCTCCCAGGAATGCACCTGCTGGCCCTGGCCGGCTGCTCCCCCTCAGGCTCAGCCTCACCCAGCCTTGTTTTGCAGCAGCATCGGGGGGTTTGCATCCTTGCTTCTGCAGCCTGTCCCCCCTGCCCTGTGCTCGGAGCCCTGCACTCGCAGCCCTGATGGGCCGACCTCACCGGAACGGTGACAGTGTCGCTGGAAACAAGTGGGCGGGGTCAGGAGGGGTTGCACTGCAATCACAGCAGTGTCACCACGTCCTGGGGGGACACTCCTAGGCCTTCCCCCACATGGCCTCTCGATGGCCCAGCGCCTAGGAATCCCCTCTTCTGCCCTGTTCTGAGTACCCTGCCCATTCTGCACCCGTTCGTTTCTCTGTCCTCTCCTCTCGCCGCAGGGAACTTCCAGAACTCCCGACAGGTGCTGTGGGTCTCAAGGGACCCTGTGAACTCAGTGTTTGCATCCCCCTGAATTTACACGCTGAAGCCTTACCCCCAGTGTGACGGTGTCAGGTCAGACTTCGGGAGGTGGTGGGGCCATGAGGTGAGGCCCCAAGCCAGGATTACAGTCCTTATAAAAGACACCCCAGGGAGCCCCCCCACCCCTTCCTCCAGGTGAGGACACAGAGAGAAGGAGCCACCCGTGAACTAGGAAGCAGCCCTCAGCCATCGCCTTGATCTTGGACTTCAGCCTCCCGATCCGTGGGAAGAAAGTGTCCGTGATTTACAAGCACCCAGTCGGCGCTCTGTTGTTAGGCAGCTGGAGCTAAGACACAGCCGGGCGGGGACAATGGGTCGTGTTGTGAGGCCTCACAGGGATGGAACACAGGCTGCCTGCGTTGTGTGTTATTGAGACAACAGTAGAATAAAGAATCTTCAGGGGCGCCTGGGTGGCTCAGTTGGTTAAGCATCCGGCTTCAGCTCAGGACATGATCTCACAGTTCATGGGTTCGAGCCCCGCATCGGGCTCTGTGCTGACAGCTAGCTCAGAGCCTGGAGCTGCTTCAGATTCTGTGTCTCCCTCTCTCTCTGACCCTCCCCTGCTCACACTGTGTCTCTTTGTCTCTCAAAAATAAATTTAAAAACATAAAAAAAAAAAAAGAATCTTCAAAAGTCGTTTAACTCTGCAAGGGGTATTGGGAATTCATGACACAGTAAAGTCACAGCTGAGGAGCCCCAGCCTGGAGCCCGGCCCAGGCTTGCTGGGCGTCACCGGACACCCGCCCGCCTGAGTTTGCTCCGAACTTGTTCTTTGTGAATCTCCTGGACATCCACACTGCCGTCGCTTCCGGCAAAAATGCCCATTAGCTCTTCTCCGTCCCAAGTTCATTCTATCTGCCTTTCAGGGGTTGGGGGAAGTGATCACATATTTCGGCTCCTGAAACCACTAGGGGGCTGCCGGGCTCAGGAGCCCCCAAAGTAGAGGCACAGGCAAGCAATGTGGAAGCAAATAAACAATTTAGTTACCTCTTTCGCTTAGTTATTTTCAGAAAGTATTGGGAGAGAATATGTCTGTGGATAATGAAGAGCCAATTTATAATCATAACGCCTCTGCAGAAGCAAATTAAAATAAGGGCATAGAGAGGGCAATCAGGAGAAATGTTGTTCGGGAGCTATCGCTGACGGATGCTTTAAAGGAAATGTCGCTATGACAGGATTATTTGTGAATCCTGGCTGATCCTGCTGGACAGGTAACCTCGTCCTTGGAGCTGAAGAGGCGTAAGGATTTTCCTCTGCTCCTTTCAGGTCTGTGGCTGGTTGGGGATTAAACTGAAAGAAAAAATGACCCAATAGACACACAGCTGAGCAGGAGGAGAGTGAACATGCTTTATTAAATGTTGACATTCGTCATGTACGTGGAGGGCTTCACTGTGTAGGAAATGAAGACCCGAGGAGGGAGACAGGCCTGAGACCCTACGTGCCGTTTTCACAAAGACTGGAGCACAGCAGAGACTGGCAAGGAGGAAATACGAGGTGTGGGTTGTAGGCAACTCACGGGAGCTGTGTGGGGGCTACCGGGGATTCAGGGTTATTTTTGTAGGGATGTTTGCATAGATCTATTTTGGTGTCAGCAAGAACACTGTGCTCTTCCCGGGGCAGGGAGCGCACCTTTCTCCTGGGGAAATTCGACGACTTTCTTTAAGTAGAAAGAAGGAGGTCCAGAGAGCCCCTTCCGCATAATCAATATGCCGATTCTGCATATTCTGGGAGCGGTGTGTCCTGAACCTTCACCCCTAAATGTTCAAACCCCAGGTGTAACCTCAGCAGGGAGCGATGACCTGAATCGGGGAGCTCGGTTTTTAGAAAGTGGCTCATTGCCAATGGAGGGTGGCTGGCTTCAACGCCCCCCGCCCCCACCCCCAGGACGGGGACACTCAGAAGCACTGCCCTTGCCCTGGAGATGCTCCTGGCTGAGGCCAGAGAGAACGTGTGGCTGCCCACTCACCTGTCTCGGGGCACAATAATTGCTTTCAATCCCCTCCCCCACCATGCATTTGAAAATATCTCAAGTGATTTTTGCTCACCTCTGATCTGTGACTCATAAGAAATAAGTATTTCATCTTCATCCCCATTTCTGGCACACAGCTCCCTACACCCTGCACTTTCTGAAGTGATCAGGGCAAGGGGAGCGTCTTTGCTCCGATACTTGGTATTCTGCCCTGGGTTCCTGAAATGGCACTGGAAACATAAAGGTGAAAGGAATGTCCTGCTGTTCATAAGAAACCCCTTCCAACCACACCCAGATTTACGTGAATAACCCAACTTTTGGAGAGCATTAAAAATGGCAGCTGGTTGCCATGGGAACTGGCCACGATGGGAGGTTTAGAGATCTCAGTCTTACCCCCGACCTCCTGGCAGGGGAGAGGGGCTGGAGGCTGGATCAGCTGCCAATCAATCACGGCTATGTGACAAAACTTCCACCAAACCCTCCAAATGGTAGCGTTTGGAGAGCTTTGGGGTTGGTGCACAATGGAGATGGGTATGGTGACAGCCTGGGGGCCCCCGGAGCTCCACGCCATCTCCCATGCCTTGCCCCACGCATCTCCTCCATCTGACTGCTCCCGACCTACGTCCTTTTGTAATAAACTGGAGATCCTGTAAGTAAGATGAGTTTGTTTCCTGTGTTCTGTGAGCCACACCAGCACATTAATTAGATCTGCAGAGGAGGTCCCCGGGACCCGCGGTCCGGAGCCCAGAGGCCAGATGCACAGGTGATGACGCCGACCTGTGGCTGGTGTCCGATGTGGGGCCGGCGGAGACCCGTGCGGGGCCCGTGGCCGTCTCGAGGTTGACAGCGTCAGGGTCGAGTTACATCGTGGCACAGCCCGCCGGGCTCACAGGGCCTCTCCTGTGTCAGAGGATGTGCTGAGGACGAGTTTTCCCCCTACATCAACATTTCCCCTAATAATCCGTCTCTCGAATCAAAACCAACCAAAGAAAACACCTGTAACTGAGTATGACAGTTTCAATAACTAGTTTGAGAATGAAAATGTAGGTGTGCACGTGACATCTTAAAAAACATGGAAATTCCCTCTTTCAGAACCACATTCTGGACAAGTCTTTACTGTTTCCTTTCTTCCCCATTATTTGTCCTTCTTGGTCCTCAAGCAGGGCGATACTTCACCATGATAACCGTGAGTGAGTCTGCAATGAGATTTTATTACAACGAAAGCAAAATGTCTCCTGCCATTTGCTTCGGTAGAATCTGATCAGTCATTTAGTCTAAACATCTAACATATGAAGTGTTTGTGGCATCTTTACTACAATCCAATTCTCTTACTTTCACAAACATTTTCTGAGCTTCCACATAGGGGGGAGCGCGTTCTCGAAGCCCGTGTGTAGGTGAACGAGAGGCATGCCCTCCGCCCTAAGCGGCCCCCGGGCAAGCATGGCGATGACACGCTGTGCGGAGCCCCTGCTCCGTGCCCGGCTGGGTCAGGGGCACACACGCACTCGCTCATTAAATGTTCAGAAAGGCTCTCGGGCAGGTTCTGAAGAGGGAACCAAGGAACTACCAGGAAATGGAGAGCCCTGCTGTTGGGCCAGCACTCTCTCCTGTTTGGTGTGTGTCACACCGTGTCGCCCACTACCCAGGTCCCCCCACGTAAGTCCTGGAACACAGGGTCCAGCGTCAGACCCTGGGGCAAGATGCCTTCAACATGCTCTCCGCCTTCTCTGCCTTTGCAACTACTTGGTGAGAGGGAGTATGTGCGTGCATTAAACATACGTGTAATGACGGCTGCAGTCTATGCTAAGTCCTTGAGGAGGAAACCAGGGGCGGAGACAAAACGCTCCGCCGGTTCAGAGCGGGGAACAGGGGCACTTGGGAGAAGGTGGGACGTGACCTGCCCTTGAAAGGAAAGGGAGGTCAATCCACTTTTCAAGCACAGCCGAGCCCTGTGGACTCACTGAGAATCTTCTAGCTGGCTCATTCTCACGTCCTTCCCGGTCCTCCAAGGTCACCGCCCACCCCACGTCAGCCGATACGGGGATAACGGGACGACATCCTTATGAGCAGAGAATTGGTTCCACATTGCCTTTCTCTTATTTTATTGATTAGGCTCTTATAGCCACCAAGTTGTAGCCGTCACCAATCATCCTAAATGAAAAGCACAAGGAAGTTCCTTTATTTAAACAGCACAGAAGGAGGTCTGAGGGCACTTCTTAGAACACAGACGGTAAATTTGCTGAGTTTGTGGTGAAGGTCACTGCCCCTTAAATATATCAGTGTGAGAATCTGTAGGGAAAGAGTGAGAGGATTTGGAACAGCGTATCACGAGGGATCCACAGGAAAACTTGAAGGAGTTTTCAAGTGTGTGAAGTCAGGTGGTCGTAGTGTGGACGGGTGTTTTCCATCAGAACGCGTCACGCTGAAAATGGGGTGTTGGGATGGGGTGGGGAGAAGGAGGAGATCAGGAGCCCCGGGGGCGTGGCTGAGGGTCAGAGGCGGCAGACCTTATGGAGAGTGACGGAATTTCTCAGGAAGTACACGCGGGGCTTCCGAGAGGCGACCTTGGGAATCAGAGGATTGCAGACATTCAGGGACGGGGAAGAGCAGTGCTTTCCTGGGATAGGACATGAGACAGAGGGTGACAACCTCTTGGAACTGAGCCTCCTTCGGTCAGTGCCAGATCCCGGGTCGAAAGGCAGAAAGGCCGAGGAATGACTTGGTCACGGCAGTGCTTGGAAGGTCACCGGGGACAGAAGAAGTGCAGCCAGGTGGACGGCGTCACCTGAAGCATCCGGGGCAGAGATGAGGCGACCCCTCAAGGTCCTGAGGGGGTCCCCAGGGGCGGTTTGGTCTCATCGGGTTCCGTCCGCAGGGGTGACCCCCGTTTTCCGGAACTGGGAGCACTCACTGTATGATCAAGCTTTCGAGCAGGGAACCCCAGACGAGATTTTGTCACTTCACTGTTTTGGTGTCTTTCTTCCAAAGTCACACGAAGTTGGCCTGTGCCCCAGGAGGGTTCTTCAGCTTTTCGGACAGCCCTCTGCACCTGGTCCTCTGCTCCGTCCTCGGGTCGCCTCTGTGAGGTAAGAGAGCAGGAAGTTTCAGGTACAAATACACACAGGGCGCGGGGGCAGCGGTGAGCAGAGACCAGCGCCCAGCCCCGGGGGCTCCGGTGAGCCCTCCGCGGAAAACGACTGTGTCCATAACACAAGATCCTTCCTTCATCCCGACTGCGTGAAGGCATTCGGTTTTTGTCAGCCTTCTCGTCTTTGGTATTTCATCTGTGATGTAAGAACGACAGATCTTAAATCGTGAGTATCTCTTTCAGGGGCATCTGGGGCTTCTTTCTGTTTTTCCAGCCCCCTTTAACGTTCACAAGGTGGTGGTTAAGTATAAGTAATACAGAGAATAAAAACAAAAGCCTCGCTCAGCCGTGTGAAATTAGAACCGGAAACGTTCTGTCGGCTGAATATCGTCGCCGATGAGTTACGGGTCTCAGTGGGGTTTTTAAAAATTGCTTCCCCAGTACGATTTTAAAGACCTCAGTAAGTTTGCTGGTACCTCCTCCCCAGGAAGATTGCTATTTAGTGTAATGGAGCCCCCCTCACGACGCTCTTGGGCAGAGGGTGTGAACATCCTGTCTAAACAGAACTGTATCTGCGCACGTATGCACCAGTGTGACCCTGAGTATTTCCTCCAGGTGTGCCTTCTCCAGCCTCTCTCGCGAGCACGTCTTCACCGAGTCCTGCCTGTGTGATCACCACTGTTACTTCATTGCCTCTCTTTTCCCGCAATCACTTTGTTTTCTGATTCTTGGCGCTGTGGTCCGTCAGCTGTTGCCATCCGGGCACTTACCTCTAATTCAGATTTTGAACAGGTTATTTTGAGAGAGACAGGATTTCTACGTTCCCTCGACTTCAGACCCAGCTCTGCTCACGACTGTTCGGTCCCCACGTCGTCCCGAGAGTCTGTGCTAATTAGTTTTTGGTGGATGTTCCAACTCACAACCAGTATACCCGGATCTACCGGGTTATTCCAAAGTGGGTCTACACAGTACTAATGACAGAGAAAAGGATGGAATAAAGGCTCAAGTTGTAAAGATAAAACATCAGCAAACACAACTTCTGCGTTGCAGATGGTGTGACCTTTGAGGCAATGTAAATAAAACCCCATTCTCGTGCAGAAGCAGAACTGACCCGGGCCTAGGGTCCCTGGCTGTCATTTGGGCTTGAATGCTGTTTTGTTACTATTTCCAGGTGTGGCTTGAAGGCGGTGAAGCTCAACATCCATTCTGACTCCATTTCGCTCACTTTCTTCTCTCCAGCGCGTCCTCCATCACGCACCCTTGGAGAAGGGAGCCAGTTCAGGAATTCACACTGACCTGCAGTGAGGTCTTGGAAGGTTGCTCTGGGGACAGAACCAATGAAAACCCGGTGATAATGTAGGATAGAGCATTGAGGTTGCAAAGGAAGGGCATTTCAAGGCAATGACTCAGGCGGATAGCATGATGGAGACACTGACCCTGGGGACCCGGACTTGGAAGGCTGGGAGAGCCTCCGCGTGGGACTGGGGGTCAAGGCTTCTCAGGGGTGTTAATCTACGTCACAAGGGTGTTAATCCCCGTCACAAAGCCATTTGCCAGAAAGGTTTGCTCGGTCCGAGTAACCTGTCCCAGAGCAGGGTGCTTCCTCCAGCTCTTTCTCTTGAAGGGCTGCTCCTTTGTTGTTTCCAGCGACCTCCTGGCAACGTCTTTGACATGTGTCTCGGCCACACCATAACGAAACACTGTAGACGGGGCTCCGGTTCCCAGGGAGACCGCAGAGGGCGAGGGACAGATCCCGCCCGGGCGCCTCCACGCTGCAGGGCTCACCGTCCACAGGGTGCTGCCCCGCTTACGAAAGGGACTCTGGTTCCGGAGGCGACTGAGTCCGGGAGGCCGACCTCAGAGGCTGAGTGGATGGCACCGGGATGTCCCGGCAGGGCAAGGGGAGCACCCAGCACACGTCCTGGGAAAGGGGAGGGGCCATCCCACTGCGGGAACTGGCAGGAGGAGCGGGTGCTGGCTAGCACAGGGTCAGGGGCTGAGCTGCTGTCCCTCAAGCCGCTGTCGGTCCGCGGCTCGTGACGCCGGCCGGGGGCTCTGCAATCCCGTTCCTGCCGCCCAGCGGGCTCCGTGCTCGGCTCTGCTGCGGGGGGTGTGAGGGCAGACACGACGCTGCTCCTCCTCCTCCCCGTGGGGCTGGCTTTTCTCCGAGAGTCCGCCCGGCTCCCGTCCGCAGGGCGCAGATTTCAAGCACCCCCAGGCCCGGGCGCACCAGGGGCACCAGCACCAGCGTCCCCGGGCCCCTCCTCAAAGCTCAGGGTCCTGGGCCGCACCGACGCGGTGGCACCCACCTCCTCAGAGGTCCACGCGCTCCGGGCCCACCACACACCTGCGATCCAGCCTCCTCTTCCCCGCAGCCCGGCAGTGGGGGCCCTCGTGCACCTGTGGGGTCCTCTTTCCCTTCCCCCTTGCTCAGTCCACAACATGGTGCCCGGCCAACAGTTACTGCACTTCTTGTGTTCAAGTAACTGGGGTGTTTCTGTCTCCTTTTGCATAACACACAAACCAGTATTATATCTACGGTGAAGTGCCCCTGATTCCCCCCACGCGTCATTACTGTCATTTGTTCTCCAAACATCTTAATGTCTGCGTCCTACTCACGGCGTGGATACAGTTTACTTAACCGCCTCCCGGTGACAAACCTGAGCAAATCAGCCACAGCCCCGCGGATGGCACTGCCTCGTTTTCGAGCCGTTGTTTCCGAGGTCGCTGTATCCCATGCAGGTTTGGCCAAATGCGGTGTAATTTCTGTATTTCTATGCTTTGACATAAGCGCTCCTTAAATCTAAATTCTGCAAGCAGAGGATTGTTTTGGTGACTAATTTGTAATCGGCCAACAATATAGTCATGGAGAAAAAGGACTAATTGATAGATTTTTAAATGTTTTTAGTGTTCCAATTTTGCCTGCATATGTTGCCTGAAGTGGAATGTCATTTTGGCCCGTGGTTATTTCCCTAATAAGCAGTCATTTGTCAGCACTTTCTGTGAACATGAGAGACAGTGGAGATGTGGGTAATTCGTACCATGCAAAAATTATTGCTTATCAATTTGCCAAAGTAAAGTGTTCTACCTAAATCAACTTCACTTACCCCATTATTTCACTCACATCCACTTCAGCCCATTTTCATTATTCTCTTCCATGCCATTTACTTCCATGAGCCCACTCCATTTCCGTCATTTCAAACCGACTACTTGTTTTACAACTATTTTTTTTTTTTTGAGGGAGAGAGAGAGGACGAGAGAGAGGGAGAGTGTGAGTGGGGGAGGCACAGAGAGCGAGGGAGAGAGAGAATGCAAGCAGATTCCACACTGTCAGCACAGAGCCTGACGTGCAGCTCTGACTTGTGAACCACAAGATCCTGTCCTGAGCTAAAATCAGAAGTCAGATGCTCAATATGCTGAGTCACCCGGGTGCCCTTGTTTTACAAATAGTTTTAAAAATACATTCTCCCAAATTCCAACTTTACACCTTAGTTAATATTATAATCTGAAATGAGTTAAACATTATTGACTTCACTATTCTGGTAAATAAAATATCAATTAATAGGTAAGTAGGGATTCCTAAATTATCACAGACTGTGAAAAATAGGTGAAAATTATTCCCTAAATTCCCCAAACTGAAAATTTAATATGGGAGCAATACAGACTCTAGATTGAATAGATTAAATAAAAAATAAAGATCATCCATTATATTCAGAATCTCCTGCTATATTATGTGACAAGTGGTGACAAGTGCTCATAAAAAGAAAATAGTGCAACTTCTTCCTCTGGAAATTCTCTCCCCATTTGTTTCTCACTTACAGTCTAAAAACTGGCGCACACACACACAGACACACACACACAGACACACACACACAGACACACACACACAGACACACACGCACACACATTAAGGATGGAAGAGACAAAAGAACTGGAGAAAGTGTAAATAAGTTGACTTATCCACACCACAGCCAACAGTCCTGCTGTCTTTGAACTTGGGCAGCACATGACATTATTGGACCTACTTTGATCCCACATCCTTTTGAATATCTTTTCTTGGTAGTTTCTATCAAAATACATATTTTCCTGGCTTTCCTCCATGTTTACAGCTTCTGAAGGTTTTCTTTCTCTGAAAACCTTTAATATAAGGTTTTTCAAAAATTCTGGCTTCAGCTGCCTTTTGCCCCTTTTCTTTCAACCTTTTCGCTTGACCTCGGAATAACTTTCAAGCAAAGGACCTTAGCTGTCCCCTCTCTGCAGACACGGTTCCAGGACCAGTTTCCAGCACCAGTTTCCAGCATCAGCCCTCTTGAGCTCAAGCTGCACGCCTCCAACGGTCTGCCCCACTGGGACCCGCTTGTGCCCCAAGACTCATCAGGGCCCAAATCAAACGTTCCTCCAGCATCTACTCCTCACTCTTCTGACTTCCCTGCTCCCACCAACGGTCCCACTATTCCTATGGAAATAGCCTTAAGGCTGACCTTGTCCTTCACCATCAGCAGTCTGACATTCCCATCAGCCTTCAAGCCTAATGCAATTTGCTTCTGGCCATGGACACCTCATGATACTGGAATTCTAGTCTGTACTATTTGGGGGGAAGTTATGAAAAAGAGATCTCCACTCCTATGTTACAAGCTGTCCTAACTAATGTGCAGAATCTTAATTCTTTTGTATGAGTGCTGTGCTCAAATAATATTTGCTAAATTAAGTGGAGTTGAATCTGCCTTGACCCCTTTGGTCACCTCTTCTTCATCCCTGGAGTCCCAGGTAGCAGAATTCTTGCATTTATCTGGTTTCATGTCTTTAATTTTCTCCGTAAATCTTACTTAAGTGATGCACAATGTCTTGTAATCGGCGAGGGTATTAACAAAAGTTGGCAACTTGCCACCCTATTTGACATTTTGAACTAGATGGCAGATATAAAAACCAATCATCCGGCCAGCCCAACCCTATCATTATTGAAGCAAGAGGCATGTGTGATAGACTTAATCACTTGGGTGGCTGAAACGGCATTTTCACTTAGCTTTCCCGGTTCTGGTCTTCTATGACTTTCTGAGAACCTAGCCGCAGCTCAGAGAATTCTCCGGCTCGTTTCCAGTGCCGTCTGGCTGCCCTCAAGGTCATCAGGTGTGACTCGATAACGTGCTTAAACAATTATGGCATTTAAATCATTTTGGCCTGTCTTGTTTTATTGTTGGCTATGTAAAAAGATGTACAAAGTCATGGCTTAGATCCAGGCCAAGGCATTCCGACAGAAAAGGTGCACGGAGATGCGGGCCGTGCCCCAAGCTGCTCTGAAGAGAAGTGATGGGAAAGCTGTCATCTCCGACCTGGGCCTCTTACTCCTTTCCATCAGCCACGGGAACCTAACAACTGCAATGTAGGTGTCCCCAAGGCCAGGCCCAGTCACGACTGTTGGCCTCCCACCCGAGTCACAAACTGGTGTCCCCAAGGCCAGGCCCAGTCACGACTGTTGGCCTCCCACCCGAGTCACAAACTGGTATCCCCAAGGCCAGGCCCAGTCATGACTGTTGGCCTTCCATTGTTGGCTCACACAGTGTTTTTCACAATGTTGGCTCAAACAGAGTTTTAAATCTAGGCTGGACACCAACATTTAAAAAATCATGAGGTTTCACACTGAGCTGCGGATTTCTGACTCCCCGGTATCTGGCCTCGATCCTCACATGGAATTACTCAGCTGAAATCGAGTGTGTTCAACCCATTTGTGCTGGGCTGATGCTCTGTCTTTCCAACCACCACTGTCCCTGGGCCAGACCAGCTCCTGCCCCTCACCCTGCACTCTGTCCCCCGAGATGAACCACCGGGGCGGCATGTGTCCAACTCACTTAGGAGGGCATCACCACATCCCAGGTCACGTCTTGTTCATCGGAAAGGGTGGGTGTATTTTCAGGATGAAGGAGAAAAAGCCCAATTCGAATGGAATAATAACCAACTGTAGCTAAACTGGAAGAGGCCACCGCTTAATCTCTGACTTGAGATTCAAGGAACCATTCTTACACCACAATCCGTATCTACCACCAGATTGCCTTGGTTTGCTATTCCTCATATTTAAGACAAAGAAAGAAGTACAAGCCTTCACTTTTATCAGATTCACAGCCAGAGAAGAAAGGACATGGTCTTAGAAATACAATTTAACATTTTCCCCCCAGTTTTATGATTTGACTTATTCACGCTAAATATGCACTTGAATATACTTAGTGCTAATGTTATCTCCTATGTGAGCAACATTACCTAGAGTGTGTTTTTAATTCTTTTGGACCATTTACTTTTAAAAGGCTTTTACAGACAAAAACAGAACAAAATGTTCTTAAAAATCATTAAAGTTATTGATGTTTTCCTGAAGGTCAGTAGCAAACATTTACTTTAAATATTGAGTTTGGAGTATGAGGCCAATTTAGTGTTTCCCTAAACATTTTCAGTAGAACACTAGTGTCATGTTCTTTTTTAAAAAACAACTTCATTGGGTGCCTGGTTGGCTGAGTTGGTTAAGCATCCAACTTCGGCTCAGGTCATGGTCTTGTGGTTCATGAGTTTGAACCCCACATCAGGCTCTGTGCTGACAGCTCGGAGCCTGGAGCCTGCTTCGGATTCTGTGTCTCCCTCTCCCTCTGCCCTTTCCCTGCTCATGCTCTGTCTCTTTCTGTCTCTTGAAAATAAATAAACATCAATAATGGCTTTATTGAGGAGTAATTGATATATTTAAAAAATGCCCCTATTTAATGTATACAATTTGACAACTTTGGATTTACACATACCCAGAACCTAACCACCTCCTGCACCATCCCACTGACATGTGAAGCCTAAAATAGTCAAACCCGGAGAAGCAGAAAGTAGAATAGTGGTTTCCGGGTACTGGAGGGTGGTGAAAACGGGGGGCTGATGTTCAATGGGTCTAGAAATTCATTTATGCAATACACGTTAGTTCTAAAGACCTGCTATACAACACAGAGCCGGTGGTGAACAATACTATATTCCCTATTTGAAAATTTGTTAAGAGGGTAGATGCCACATGTTTTTTCATCTCTTAAGCAGGAATAGTTCCACTTGTTTTATCAAGCTATAGTGAGGTTTAAACATCGTATTTCTATGATGCTTCATACAGAGGAGCCACTGGGAAACAACAACAGTGGTGATTTCTGCCCCTGCCCCCCGGATTATTATTGTCAAGATCATTGTTGAAGAGTAGATCCTGGAACTTGGTGGGATGGGACACCAATAAGTGAACTCAGAGCTCCTCAAATTCTTCTGGAATCTAGACACAAAGGGAGTAAGAGAACACATATAAACCAGCAGATTTCAAAACTCCATGGATAAATATAATTTCACAGGGAACGGGCTTTGGGAAGCATGTGGTCCAATGGGGGGGAACCAAGTATGGGATAGATACAAGACAAGTGTAAGGGTAAGGGCATGTCGGCCAGCGGTCCCTCACAGGCAGCAGCTTCCCAGAGCTGGCCTCCCCAAAGGTGCTCAAAGGGAGATCGGGGATTGAATGAAAAGATTGAGGCTGGGGCATGGAGGGTGGAGAAAGAGTAAACATGAAGATCCCTGAGTAAAAAGTGACTTTCTTCATAACTTTCTAAAAGTGGAATTTGATTATCTTGTAGAAATATTTTCTAAGAGCTCATCATTGAAAATGAAGAAATTCCCTGTAAATTGAGTGACAGACTCGTGAAATATCCTCCACAGTAATACTCTCTATATTTCACCTCTCCCTCCCCGCGGATGCATAAAAGCAGACACTGATAGATGGAGACGCTGAGTGGCCGCGAGGGCCCTGGTCTCACAATGGCCTCACTTTCTAACAGAGGTTAGCAAGGGCTGAGCTCAGGCCTGCACTCCGGAGTGAGCTCCGGTCCACGTGCCAAACTCAGTTACCGTCTTCGGTGCTGCGGTACGTGGGAGTTTCAATAGCAGAAGGTGCAAATATCTGCACAGACCAGGTTCTTGGAGGAGAAAGAAAATGCTTACCAGTTTGGCCCAGACTGAAGCTGACAGCCGGAGCTAAATTGAGGCACCTGACTTAGCATATGGATTGAACAGGAAGAGAGAAGATGAGATGCTGGCCAGCGGATCATGGTGCTATTGGTCACATCCTAGCCACCAGCAAAAAAGGGTCATGAGACTTTAAGGCCTTGGTCACAGCAAAGCGGTATAACTTTTCTTTTGGTAAATAATTTCTTTTATCTTTCATGGAGCAAAAATCCTATTTACAGGTCTGCAATCTGTTTGCAACCAATGGCTGATGTTACTTTCAAATGTCTCAGCATCATGATGGCGTTGAATCACGTTCAAAGACATTTATCATTTTGAGGCATACGGGTGGCTCCATCGGTTAAGCTTCCCAGTTCGGTTCAGGTCATGATCTCACAGTTTGTGAGTTTGAGCCCCGCGTCGGGCTCTGTGCTGACAGCTCAGGGCCTGGAGCCTGCTTCAGATTCTGTGTCTCCCTCTCTCTGTCCCTCCCTCCCCCTCGATCAAAAAATAAGTAAACATTAAAATTTTTTTCAGAAAAAAACATTTACTGTTTTACTGAGTCCAAAGTCTTGCACATCATTCCTGGCTCGTTCTATGGGGCTTTGAAGTTTTCATTAAAGATTTCTGCTTTTTCGATGTTGATTTTATTTTCCAGAAACACCTATGGGAGATCTCACTCCAGATTCTATTTTGAATTGCTCACTGTTATGTCTTCTGGCTCTTTCCTTCCCCTCGCACCCAGCAAGCACCACACAGCTCGAGTGTGCTGTGTGTAGTGCCCGAGGCCGAGTGTGCTTGGGAACCAAGGCAGGTGTAAGCTGGGTTCACTCTTGTGGTGGTTTCCGTCTGAATTCTTTAAGTGGCCTGTATTTAAAAAGCTACTTATGAAGTGTGGCAGGAAGGACACTGTTGAAGAAAGATACTAATGTGACACATCTTGGAACAGACATCCTAACTCAGATAGTCACCTGGTGATGAACCAAAAATCCCAGCAGAGAAGCGCAAGGAACAATTACCTTGACACGACCTTAGCGGTGTAATTACATTGTAGAACACACTCACCTCAAATACATGTAATCTTGCAATTATACCATGGACCGCTGCAATTGTGAGGTCTAATGACGTGCAGCGATCCTGGATGATAAGCCAGTTATTATCTGCATCAGAATCAATAAACTTGTTCTGAAACATTGGACAAATTGCCTGGTCACAGGAATGTTGGATCGTTTGATCATGAACTTCATTCACATGGAATGAGAGGCCAGACCTTTAAGGGTATGTCTTCGCTTCTGTGAATGGCCTACTCAGATGAAGCTGGACTCTGCGTGGCTGGTGGGCACCTGCCGCACGGAGCCTTCCTGCCAGTTTTCACCCCCAATGTCTCCCCAGAGACCTGCTGGATGTTTCCTGAAAGCCATTTCGCACAGTGCCGGGTGATGGAAAACGGGCTTTGCACCTGACCCAAATTCTAGGTGCGGATCATCTTGCTCATTCTCACCTTTGCAAACGTATCGTGGCTCACGCTGCTCCTCAGCTTCCCGCACGGCCTGCTTGTGACGAAAAACACGCACTCCACCTTCTGAGACAATGGATGTGCAGGGGACCACGTGGTCGGCATACGGGAGGGGAAGACAGGGGCTGCAGAAGTAGCCAGGCATCACCAGTCACGTGTGGCAGAAAGAAACAATTAACAGCTATTCTGTGCCATTCTCAGTGGGCGACTCAAGGGCTCTGAGCCTGGAAAGTGAGAGACAATTCTGGGAAAGAAAATAACAAAACATACGGTCCTGCTGAAAACGTAGGGCCTTCCAGATGTTAAAAATTAGTAGTCATTGTCACCATTCCGAGCGAACAGTACGGAGTGATTCAGATCAAAGCTGCCAATATTGGCTTTTATTTGCAAATTGTTGAAGCAGTTACTAGTTGGGAGTTAGTTTATGCAGGTGACTGTGTGATCTGAGCCAAATAAGGGGCCTTTATGTAGGGTGAGAACTAACAGCTAAGTTCTCTGTTGATTATATATATATGTAAAATCTTGTTTAATCCTTAAAAATCCATAATATATAAGAACTATTGTATCCCTTACAGATAGGCAGATGGAGAATTGTGTCCTTTGCTCAATAAAACCCAACTAATACACTGAGAGGCCAGGAGTCAAATTTGGGTCTCCCTTCACAGTTTGCTGTTCTTGACCATGATACTTGATGTGGGGGCGATTGGCTAATGAGAGAGAAGGCTCTTCAAAGGAGGCTTACGACGTAGTGTGATTGTGAACTTGAGCACTTAATCATTTAATTCAGTTGACCTTTGAATTACATACGCTTGTTATTCAGTACTTTGTAGATAAGGAAATTCAGAAGGAAACCGATCATTCTGCTTTGTCCAACATGGAAACACAGGCACATGTGGACATTCAAGTTTATTTAAAGCTAATTACTATTAAATAAGAGTAAAACTTCAGTTTGCAGGGGACGCTTTTCAAGTGCTCAATAACCACATGAAACTAGAGGCAACTGACCTGATCCAGACTGCTTCCGTCACCCCAGAAAATTCTGCCGGACAGCGTCACCAGGTGATTACAAAACTCATGCCCTTTTTCTGGGCACATGGCTGTTTCCAGAACCTCGTGTAGTTAGATATAGTTAACTCGTATAATAGTTAGTAGTGAGTTCCAGCCCATGAGATGTAGGCAGAAAGAAGAGATCCTATTTCCATGTCCGGACCACACAAACTCCCTAGAGAGACGCCGCCTGTTGCGTGCTCTGTTCACGTGATGGGGTTGAGTCCGTTGAATTGATAGCCACACGTGGACAGAGGTGGAAATGAAAGATGGAAGGAGTCGGTCCCCAAAGTACTGCCTGGAAGGCAGCAGCCTGCCAGTTAAGTTAGGACGCCTTGCTTTGGACATGGTGTGAACAAGACACAGGCTTCACCTCCGTGGATCTGCTGGGATTCTGGAGTTCCTCTGTCACCGCAGCCAACAGCCAACAGCCGTTGGGCTGTGATATGAACGTAAGAAATCTGGATGGAGAACTCTGCTTCCACCCCCTCACTGAAAATCAGCAAAACAGGATAAGCAGCAGACGTGAGTCAGACCGAGGAGATAGCGTGTAAGTACCAAACGGTTGCACAATCAAAGCATTTTCTTTAAATTCAGGATTAGAAAGCTTGTGAATGATCATAACAATAGTACTATAACACTCACGTTTTTAATTGTGTGCCGCCGAACTGCATTATTTCCTTTCGTCTCGGTGACTAAACTCTACACACCAAGTACCATTCTATGACTATTTTACGAACAGGTTCATCAAAGTTAAGTAACTTCTCCATGCTACTAAACTACGAAGAGAAAGGGCCATTGTTCAAACCCTCAAGTGTTGGCAACAGAGAATGAGAAAACACAGAGAATCTGAGGGACATTTCTGACAGTGACCTTCACCAGGATGGCCCCCAAAACGTTCATGTAAAATGGGTCAAGAGCTACAAGGAAGCTGGATTCACTCTAGACCTAGAGATGGTCTGCAGTGAGAAGAGGCCGAACACAGCCACATGGGTGTGTGTACGTGGGTGACAGTGTGACATGCATCGGGTAAGTCTGTATAAACTCTGTCTACAGTGCTTTTTATATTTATCTCCTAAAACTCCCATGAAAAAGAACGACTTCTTTCTGTATAGAAAGCCATATGTTCCCAACTAAACTGATGAAAGCTACCAGATTATATTGTTCGAGGCTGTTCCTCACGGTCACCTTGATCCCAGCAGGAAGTAGAATAACAAGTGATGAAGGGACATGCTTGCTTTGGAGGCTTCAAAAGCAAACATGTAATTATTGCTGCGGGTGAGAGCCAGAGCTGAGTGCTGGGAACTTGGTACAGTTCATCAAAATGGCGGCCCCAGATCAGTGACTTTCTACGGAGACCACACAGGGACGGGAGGGAGGGGTGTTCCCGGCTGCCACCGGTGTCAGCAGATGTCTCCATGGATGTGTTGCTGTTTCCACTACTTGATAGATATTTTACTGATGAATGTAAACAAATACATTGATTAACCATATTTTTTTTATGGGTGGGAACATGGAAGAAGACTCAAAACCAGTTACATTCATTTTATCCCACAGAAAAATCATGCACGAAAGCTAAAGTACAGACACACACACTCATGCATGCGCCATTCAATGAACCCCAAGGTGAAGAAGGTTGGAGAGGAGAACCCTCACACCCAGCGGCACTAGATAAGAAAATTAGAGAACAAGCAAGATGTTACGAATTCATGATTAGTACCAGTTCTTCTGCCTGGTCACACTAATGATTCTTGGTGATAATAATTCCTACACATACTTGGTGAATGGAAGTGACAGATAAAAAACTCTAGCAAACCGGAGAAGAGATTTGCTCAGTGCCTGGCAACTCATAGCTTTCAAAGGCAATCACCAGAGCAGAGTCTGTCCCGGATCTTCTAGCAAAAGCTTTGAATAATGTATGTGCTACTGCTTTGAAAGTTAAAAATAAGTGTGATGCTGGCACCAGAAGGTGGTACTAACGCACGTTCTCTGGTGGCGCCGAGGAAAAGGTAAGAAGGAATCCCTTGCTTCACAAGAGTGATAATCATGTAAAACATAGTAAAGATCTTGAATAACATGAATGCTCATCTGAGGGAATTATTTAAATCACAATGAAAGGCAGACGTCACAAGAGATTCAACCCAATCTCGTGGATTCTGGAAACTGCAGTACAACTTTTTGATCTGGAACTCATTCTCAGGCTCTCAGAAAACACTGGCTATAAAAAGCAAGCAAGCAACGAGCAAACCAAAAACACCAGCAGATCAAGATCAGCAAACCAATTACAGACGGGAAGTCTGGGGTGACGGGTGGTCGATGGGGAGCGTCAGGACCTTCTGAAGCCAAGCGAGGGGTTCTCCCATATTCCGAGATGATGCCAACTCCAACAGGAGGTCAATATCTCTCAGAACTGCATTGTTTTCTTGTTCTCGAACAGTAAACTTTACGGGGAGGCAG
Organism: Mungos mungo; assembly: GCA_004023785.1. Lineage (NCBI taxonomy): Eukaryota > Metazoa > Chordata > Mammalia > Carnivora > Herpestidae > Mungos > Mungos mungo. The sequence goes on from PISW01006292.1 coordinate 35,936, forward strand.
GTTATAACCAATAAGACGACCTGTAAGAAGAATAAGGAATGTAAGGTCAGAAGGCGGCCATGGTGGTCTCTGCGGGACCTCCGTAGTCAGTATACGAACCCACGTTGCCCAGCGGAATCTTTGCAACCCCCAAGATGGCGGCCAAGACCCACATGTAGCTGTGGAGTCATTGATGTGTGGCTCGTCAAGGAAACATGAACGTATATTTAACTTTTAGTTTTTTAAAAGAATTTGAAGAGCCACAGAGAGCTGGATAGCTCAGATGCAGACTAATCTGCTTTTAAAAATGTAAACACAAACATTACGATTATTCACTTAATGTTTATCAGGAGCCTATGCCACATCGAATACCCTACACGCACTTAACTTCCAGTGTTCCTCCTGCTGGTACAGTCGAGAACTTCTTTCTGTTAATTCACTTCTCTGCCCAGTGAGAAAACATTCTTCACAGAGAGGACCAAACGTCCATCAAGTTTCCTCCATTTATTTCTGCCTGTCGTGATCTGAGCCTCCAAGACCTCCAGCCACCGAGTGATAAGCACACGGTGTTGTCACAGATTACTTTTGCAGACTGGCAGGAAATAGAAAAATGTGCAGAGAGCTGTCTCAACACAAATTTAAGAAGAAATTTGTCGTGATTACAATGATGTGTGTACAGCCATTAAGAAATCATAGCTATTTATGCGTGTTAGCATTAGAAAATGCAGTGGCTGTTAGGTTTCAAGTACTTCCTTACAAATAGTCCTCTATATTTTTTATTTTTGTAATGTAGTGGGTTTTTTTTAATATTATAGTGCAATTTCTTTGCTTTCCTCTGTCTTTCCTTTCTTTTCTTCCTCCCTCCCTCCTTCTTCCTTCCCTCCATTCTTTCCCTGTTTGTAGCAGGTGTGGGAGTGTGTCTGGCCAACTTCACATTCAAGTTCACCCTGGGTTCTGGTTTGGGGGCATGGAAATCATGCCTGTGGTTATTGCCTAAAGTCTTTGAAGGCACTAGAGAATCTATTCTTGTTTTCTGGAGACAATATTAATGAGCAGTTCCCAGAGGCACTTTCCTACAAAACAAGTGGTTTTGGATTTCTGCACTTTGGTGCCCTTTGTGTCCCTGTTGGAACTGACACCGAGGATGTGGTGCTGCGGTGTGGCCATAGGAGGAACACCGCTCAGTGCAAACGCTCACCCCTTCTGTTTCCCCGGCAGCTTCCACCCTCCTGTCTCCAGCACGAGGAGCAGAGACGACTCGGCACAAGGCCCTTTAGCATGTACGGGACTCACAGGGGTCAGGAGAGACTCCTGAGCTTCCCAGGGAGTCTCTTTGGGGCAGTGCCGGAGGGAAGCTGTCCCTGTGTCCCCAGCTCAGGTCCTGCTGGGCAGGAGTGCTTGGAAGGGGCCGCTTTCTGAAGGCCTTGGTTCCTGTCCTCCTGCTTTGGACAGCGACACTGGGCTGCTTCTCAGCTGAGAGCTGAGTGTCTAACCACGTATAGATTTAGTGACGCCGGGTGTCTGACAAAGCCCATCTTACAGGCGGAGAAGTAACAGAGCTGGCAGGGAAGCCAGTGTAATGGGTGAGTAGGTCAGGTCAGGAGAGAATTAGATGGGGGTCCGGGTCAGCCTCTGGACGGGGATGGGGAGGGACCCCTCCACACAGCACAAGGCTGGCTCAGGAAATTTACTGTCAGTGGCTTCGCATAAATGGGGCCCCGAGCGGCCAAACAAGCGACGAAGCCAGGATCGAACTGTCCAAAACAGCAATCCCAGAAATGGGACTTAGATACCTGGAAAAACCTCACTCAAATTTTTCAGAAGTTTTGACAAAGGTGGGTCTATGCTGACCACTTAAAGATCTGTATGATGTATAAAATAATTGTACGCATTAAAATCAGTGAGTTCTTTAATGTGATGAAGTATGACATATACAAATGATCAATTAACAACTATTTTAATGCATAGGCCTTTTATGAATAAAAAACATGTACCTTGTTTTGGGTTGCCAAGTGCCTGCCCCAAAGGGAGCACACGTATAGATACTGGTTGAATGAACAAATGTTCCACTAGATCACGGTTATTACTCCATCAGACGGCCGACCTCAGTCCCTGGCTTCCAGAGGGGTATCTTTCTTCCTTTGGAACTTTGATTTTGTGCACAGAATCATCCTGCCTGTTCCTAATCCTTATCCTTTTTTTTTTTAATGTCTTTCCTCATTTAAGGAATACTACTGACTCTTTTTTAAAAAAATTTTTTTGTTTTTTATTTATTTTTTGAGAGACAGAGAGAGACAGCATGAGCAAGGGAGGGTCAGAGAGAGACGGAGACACAGAATCTGAAGCAGGCTCCAGGTTCCGAGCTAGCGGTCAGCACAGAGCCTGATGCGGGGCTCGAACCCACGAACCATGAGATCATGACCTGAGCCGAAGCTGGATGCTTAACTGACTGAGCCACCCAGGCATCCCCCAAATCCTTATCTTTAAAAATCATAATTCTATATGCAGAGTTGCCTCCCGCCTCCGTTGAACGCTCATGGTCAGATTTTAGTACACAAACTAATCTTGTGTTTTCTAATGTGTATGAAATGGATCTGTCACTCACAGCGCTAGGGAACACTAGAATTTTGGTTGGATGTTTTGCCTACCTGGGCTGATAGCACATTGCATTTCATCAGCCAGTGGCAGAGATGAAGACTTATTTCAGTTTCAAACATTGAACTTTCAGTCTTAGGTGAAAGAAAGAATGTATCTCCCATGTTTATCCCAGTTAGAGTCAAATTTATGTTTTCATGTCTTGTAATACTTTCAAAATATTAATTTTCCTGAAAAATGGTTGCTCTTTTAATTATGCATGATCTGATCTTGGTGTCACGGTCCCTATGTTCACGCAGCAATTACTCCTTCGGCTCAGTACCGATACATGGATTTCTTCACTCTGCACTGTCACGTAGGCATTCTAAATACTGCATGTGTGCACACAGGTCTGTGAGCCTTCTTTTAATTTAAGCAGAATGTAGTTCTAGTGAGGAAGCAAGAGGTGTGTGTGTGTGTGTGCGCACGCGTGCGTAGAGCTAGAGAATGCAGCTAAGATAAAGACAGTCACAGTAGTTGAAAATGAATGTGTTTTCCAAATTCTCAGTAAGTGAAGCTGCGCAGGACAGGCTTCCTGGACACGTAGATGTCAGTGCACGTGTTGAAGAAATCATGTGGCTTTGTGGCAAATGAAAGGAAAGGATCCTTGATGAGTAAAGCTTTTGCCACTTATTAGAAAGGGACCATGAATCTCAAAGTGCTATCTGGGGACAGAGAGGCAAGAGCCCCAGATTTGAAACTAAAGGACAAGAGTCTATGATTGGCCACCTTCCAGTAGGAGGTGGAAGCCATACACGACCTCCACTCCTCGGGGCTTTCTCCTGTGTTACATGAGGAGGAGGCGCTCCTTCTGATGGACGCCTGCAGACCTGTTCTCTTTGGGGAGTTGCAAAGAATTTTGAGTTAGTAGCAACGTATGGAAAAATCCTAGTTTGGGCTGTCCTGGGGACCTGCCTTCCCCCGACGCCCCGGCCACCAGGCTCTGACACTAAGTGAGGGCTGCCCTGCGGAAGATCAGGCTTCTCCAGGTCCTACCACTGGCACCCACGCCAAAGTCCCACATGAGTTACCGACAGCCATGGAGCCGCCATGTTTGTGTCTACTACCGTACAACTCTTTTCCTGAGTGTCTGGCTGGTAATCCAGACCACTAAAATGAAATACAGATTGAGAGAGACAGTTTATTTTTCTCACACTGACTCACACTGCCGGGCTGGCCTCTGAAGGCATTTGAGTTTGTGACAGGCAAGACAGTCTCTCAGGTAAAAAGCCACACCTATTACAGCGCTCCCCACACCTCCTGCTGGCACCCTGTGGCCTTGACCCGGGGATCCCTCTGCGCTAGGCACTTGGGTCCTGAGTTCCTCATTGCTTCCTCCACATCCTGGGTCACGGACCGTTGTCTGACCTTGACTTTGGTACCCACATCCTGCCTGTCTTTAGAATAAACTTGGGTGATTTTGTTTCCACGCGCTTCCGGCCAACGTTATCTCTCAGAACTTCGGATGGAGCTCAACAACATTATTGATCAGCAGCCTGGGGTGTTTGTTTGGTTGTCTTCATTCTTTTAACTCTAGAACATTAGTCTTGTTTAGCAGCCTTGAAAAACACAGACTCTTGAACAGGACTTAGTTACAAGGTCGGGTCAGACTGTGACTTTGGGAGACATTGATGGAGGAGAAGACCAGTGCCGTGCCCACTGCAAGGTCCCTATGGGCTGGACTTTGATCATTTCTCTACCATGTGAGTGGACACTGGGGGGGCAGAGATTATGTAGCAGGACTGTTTGACTGAATAAGCCTGCCCTTGTGGGGAGACTCGGCCCAGACTGCAGCTGAGAGACAGAGAAGACAAAGACATGGCCACTGGTGCCCAAGGGGCCTTGGGGAGGAAGGCGGCTGCCTGCGAGTGTTAATTCTGCCCCTGGCAAATGTGCTGCCCATCCTCAGGCACATCCCACAGCCCACAGCCACCGGACTGCTCACCCCAGGGCTGTTACCTGCAGGGACCGGGAACCATAGGAACTCTATGATTATATCTGAAATATTAGTCACCAGCCTCTTGATTGAAGTGATGTTTTCCAAGACACAGATGAAGTGGTTCACTAATAAAGACTCACGAGACAGTCATGCGTCCTTGGTTGAGGTCCAAAAATAGTTGGAAGGAAATCTGAAGATTTCGGGTAGAACAATATTCCCTTTTATATTGGGGGCTATTGCTTTTACTGAAACATGGACCCAACAGTGATTTCGGAATTATAAAGATCTGGTCAAAATGCCAGGTGGTTTGTCTATGTAATTGCTATGATGTGGTCTGTGAGAAACGGGGTGACGAAGTAATTTTTAAACCCACTGTTTCTTATGTTCCAACAGCAAATTCAGAGATAGAAATCAAATAACGTTTTCATTTATGCGTGGGATACAAAGCATCTCTGCATTTTATGTGTATTTCTTGGGAAAAATGTATGTGTATATATCAGGTTCTCAGTTAAGCAAAGGAGATCCTGTTCCTTGGAAGAGCGGTGGAGCTGTCTGGAACACTTTCTGATTGTCAGAACTGGGAGGGCGGAAGCTTTCAGCGTCTAGTGGGCGGATGCCAGGGACACTGCTGACACACCAGATGCAGGACAGCCCCCCTGCAGAGCGTCACGGAGCTCCACGCGGTGTCAGAGTGCTGGGGGCACGTGGGTCTGTGTAGTGTTGTGTGTGTCATATTATGTGTGTGTCTGTCTGTTTACACACAAGTATGTATGTATGTGTGTGGACAGATACACATGTGCATACACAAACATACATAGAACACACACACATATGAGGCGGGGGTGGGGGGAGACCCTGGTGTCTCCTTTCAACTATCTGTGGATCCACAAGCAAGTTCTGCATAACCCAAACATCCCGGGGTTCCAGAAAGCAGGAATTAAGAATAGAAGAAATATAAGATTTTTTAGGGGGGGGTTCAAGGAAGATCCAGAGAAGAGTCTGATACAGAGAAGAACGCTACAGAGAAGATCGGACTTCCCCTCGGCCTCTTCCCCTGCCACCTGCTTCAGCCCTGGCTGCTTCCTCACTTTTCAGATGAGGCTAACAGGAGGCGTCTGGGGGGCTCAGCCAGTTGAGTGGTAAAGTGATTGACTCTTGGTTTCCGCTCGGGTCAGGATCTCACAGTTTGTGGGATCGAGCCCCCCATCAGGATCTGTGCTGACAGCGTGGAGCCTGCTTGGGAGTCAGTGTCTCCCTCTCTCTCTGTCCCTCCCCTGCTCACTGTCTGTCTGTCTCCCTCAAAAATAAATAAACATTAAAAACGAAATGGAATGAAATAAAACAAAACGAGGCTAATAAGGACCATCAAACTAAAAAAAAACATCCGTATATGTCGGAAGTCACTTTCTAATCCCAGATGAGCTTTGCAAACCAAGAATTCGGGTAATGGTCGGGGAAAGGGGAGAGCTGGAGGGAAGGGGTCAGCAGGGACCAGAGGACCGGTAACAACCGGACGGAACACATCCCTGAGCTGTTTCTAGAGTAAACTTTGCAGGAAGGCTTTGAAACCTCTTTCCATTTCTTAGCAACAGTTTCCAAAAAGCAAATTCATTTCTAGCAATAACTCTTTTAAAGCCCTGCCTTTCCTGCTGTGTTTGCTTCTGGTTCCCCTTTTCTGTCCGACACCTTTCAGTCCTGCCCAGGGCGGGAGCCGCCTCCTGCCAGAGACCCAGGGTGGCGCCCAGATGCTCACTCGCAGCTTCCTATGCAGTCGGGGTGATTTTAGAATGAGTTGGTGATTGGAAAGAGCCTGGCAGGGACGCTCGACAACTGTAATTAGAGCGGCCCGTTCACCTCTTTCTGTCGCCGAACAAACGGGTTTTCCAGAGCTGCGGATCACAAAACGTGCCCCTCCTGCTTGCAGATGAAATCAGAGGTCAGGCTCCAACACAGCACAGGCTTTCGCATTAATAAAACCACCGGGATGCGCGCAGTCTAGACACAGTCTTAAGAGCAGGGCCTGGGCCAGGGAAAGTAGCAGGTGGATCCAGAAGAAGGCCCTTGGAACTGCCCAATGGGGGTGAAGACTGGAAACCACAAACAGAGCGAACCTCAAATCTGAACCCTGGGAGCCGTTCTTAGCAATGGAAGGACTCGAGGAGAGAAGAGCTGAGAAGAGGTGGCCGTCCCCAGGAGAGACGCCGAGGGACAGAAGGCATGTGGCCAAAGCGGTGACCTCATGCACCTGCCCGTCCTGGCCCGGCACGCCCGGGGTCTGCGAGGAGACAGGGGCCTGCACCCCGTGCCACGGCGCCTCCGTCCGCCCTGTCCTGGGGGCGCGGCGAGGGCAGGCAGGTTCCCGCCTCGGGATCGCCAGACGCAGGCACACGGGCTCCCGCCAGCGCTGCTATCTGCTCGTCAACATGTCACTGACATTTCCTGTATCTACGTCACAGCTAAGATCTCGGTCATCGTCACTGAAGTGTCAACATCCCCCCACCAACGGCGTGGTCCTTTCTTGAGAAAATTAAACACGGTTTAAGCAAATTGGTTTTTTCCCCCACCTTGTGTTGGGTTCCATGCAACACGGGCCTGTGCGGCCTGGCCGATCGTCCCAGCTGGAGGGGTACCGCCGGCCAGCATCTTCACCGTGGGCAGAGCACACTGCTCAGGTGGTCTTCCTGATGAAGAAGATTCCCCTGGAAGATTCTCCTCTACCTTAGCACGCTGCCCCATCATGGGTGCCTCGGGTCCACAGCAGGGAGCCCTGGCTCCAGCAGGCAGCACGTGACTCACACCCCCTCTCGGGTCCCCCCGGCCACTGGCAGGACAGGAGGGTCTGCCTGCTGGAAAGCGGAGTCTGTGACCTCGCGCTGCGAGGCTCTCGTGCCCATACATGTCGCATTCCTTGTTTTTTGTTTTTAAATCATGACTTTATTTGTTTAGAGCAGTTTTACGTTCACATCAAACTTGAGGGGAAGGTACAGGGATTTCCTGCACACCCTCTGTCCCCCGACCTCCACCACTATCCCCACCAGGTGGTACATTTGTCACAATCAGTGAGTCTACAGGGACATCGTCACCCAGAGTCCGTCGTTTCCATCAGGGGTCATTGTCGGTGTTGTACCTTCTGTGGGTTTGGACAGATATGTAAGGATACATACCCACTGTTACGGTATCCTACGGAGTAGTTTCACTGCCTCCCAAATCCCGGGCTCCACATTCGTCCTTCCTCCCTCGCCCCCTGGCGATCACTGATCTTACACTGCCTCCATAATCTTGTCTCTTCCAGAATGTCTTCTATCTGTCATCACGTGGTGTCGGAGCCTTTTCATGGTGGCTCTGTTCATTAGTAAGGTGCATTACGTTTCCTCCGTGCCTGATCGTGGCCTGGCAACTCATTGCTTTTTAGTGCTGCTCTGTCTGGATGGACCACAGCTGATGTACCCATCCACCCACCGAAGGGCACCTTGGATGCTTTCAAGCTCCGGCAATTAGAAAGAAGCTATTATTTTTAATGAGTAAATCAAGCAGTGCCTCTCAGGCTTCTCTATCCAAATGGCTTTACTGACAAAAGTGAACGGAAATCTTCGGGAGGTCATGAAGTGGTTCTCGGTCATCCGACACAAGAGATAGGTTCTGAGAGTTTCCTACTGTGTCCTAATATTTCTGGCAAATTTGCATCCTAATCTATTTTTTTTTTACTATTAAACATAATTATACCTTTTTATTATTAAAAAGCATACCTTTCCCAAATTTGATTCTCAGGGGGGAAAGGATGTTTCTTCTTTCCCCAGAGTTGGGGTTTTTTGGGGGAAGAATCCTGTTACGCCCTGATATTCTGACATTATCATGGCTAAATTGAAGCATAAAAGTATGCCAAATTAGATGCGGTTTGTTTATACAAGGGAGTACTACATGGCAATGAGACAGAATGAAATCTGGCCATTGGCAGTGACGTGGATGGAATTGGAAGGTATTGTACTAAGTGAAATAAATCAGTCAGAGAAGGACAGAGACACAGGTTTTCACTCATATGTGGAACTTGAGAATCTTAACAAGACCATGGGGAAGAGGAAGGGCAAAAAAAAAAAAAAAGTTACGAAGAAAGAGGGAAGGAGGCAAACCAGAAGAGACTCTTAAATACTGAGAACAAATTGAGGGTTGATGGGGGCGGGGGAGGGGAAATGGGGGATGGGCACAGAGGAGGGCACTTGTTGGGATGAGCACTGAGTGCTGTATGGAAAGCCAATCAGACAACAAATCATATTAAAATAAATAAATATATAAACATTAACAATTTTAAAAATTAAAATTAAAAAATTAAAAAAAATAAAGCACGCCAAGTAAATATATGCACATTGACTCCAACGAACAAAACAAAAACCTTAACTTATCGAAGTTGGCTGAGTGGGTCTTGATTTCCTATGTGTCCTATTCTAAAAGGAAAGCCTCCGAACACCATTTTTTGAATAATTTTAGTTGACTTGACCTGAGTGGACAGTTTTTCTTCTGGATGAGGACTTCGGCAACCGGTGAGTCAGCGTTTCGTGCAATTAATTGAAGGCCACTTAGCAGCCGGTGGGGGCGGAATGACAGTGTCTGGCGTCCACTCTGCTAATCCAGACTTGAATCCATTTTGGTGAGTCCTATACAGGAGCTCAGATCAGCAGGCCACTGTCACCCCACCGTTACCTGCATCCTAATTACACCATAATTATATCCGGACAATTACTTGGATTTCTATTATTTCTGCTCAGAACGCCTTAGACTCTTAGAATCATATTGTCTTCTGGGAACTCAGAGCTTGTCCCATATTCAGAGGAGGCAAGAGAAGCCAGAGATTTTAAGTGATCTGTCTGAGGTAAGATCATACGGATAGCTAGTAAGACTACCTAAATTAACCGTATTATTAAATCGCTGAAATACTTAATCAGGTATTATTAAGGTAGAAAACCCACGTGTGTTTGTGGTTTGAGAAAGAATGCCAGCCGTTTTCACTTCTCTGCGTGTACCTTCCAACTATTCGCTGAAATCATTTGAGCCCTTATTCTTGGTCTAATGCTGCTCCGTCACCACTGTGCTGTTGGCTCCTTTAAATCAGCACTTCTATTTCATCCTTCATTTCCCTGAGACCCCACTGAGTGCCTTAACCCTGATGGCGGCCCAAGAAGTCGGGGTCCAGTGAGTGGCGAACGTCCATACTCCTAACACTGGTGTCCGGATTCCGTCCTGCACATCTTTGCCCTCTGTCTTTAAATTAGACCCATCACCATGGCTGATCACTAATCTATCACCTGTGCTGACATCCGTAGGATTGGATCTGCAGCCTGTGGGCAATGTCAGCTCTGCGGCAGTTCATGCATGCAGGCAGCGTGTCCGTCATTCTGGATGGTTGTTTGGTCAGCCCCTCTCGAGGGGCTATCGGCCACCGCTCTGGGGAAGGGAAAGGCTGCAAAGCCCAGGGAAGCCCAGGACAGAGTGGCAGGCGCAGAAGCTGTGTTTTCTCCTTCCCCCTACTCAATAGAAGGTGACTGATGTCACCAAAACACTCTCCCCGGGAGTATGGTGGGCCCGGCAGCAAGAATCCCACGGGTGCTAACTTCCCAGAACCATTATGTGAAGGCATCAAGATGAACCTGTGGAGGACGGCACAGAATTCAAGAGTCAGGAGTGGAAGCCAAGTGGCTCCGAGCCGAGCACAGGAATTAGATCACGAGGGAGGACGCCACCCAGCACCCCGGCTGCCTGGCCGCCTCGGGGAGGGCCCCACAGCACGGGGGGGGGGGACTGTCCTTCCTCACAGGGACGTGGATCCCTGAGTACCTGGCCGTTTCCCGTGTTGGGTTTGGGGCTTTATTTCTAAACCAGCCTCCTCACTGTTTTCGTCGGTCAGGGCCTCCCATGAGGCTGAGAAATGTAATCATCTTTGCAAATACGTCCGTCACTTGCATGGAACTTTAACAGCCTGTCAGCGAGGTTGAGATGAGAAGTGAAAGTCTCGTTGGCATTTTTAGAGCTGTCGCCTCTGAGGTCCCACTCACTTGCTCATAGGGTGAGCCTGCTCTGTTCAGCCCGCTCTCCTCCGCCTGCTCTAAAAATGTGGATAGAAGCTTCTTTTCTTTTCATGTTTAGCCCAATTACTTAAATATGTTCAGTGTCAAGGGTAAATCTTTTGGACACATCTATAAGAAGAATAAGAGATTTCAATTCTAAGCTTAGATGCTTTCGGGAAGATACATTAGCTTTTGGTAGAGAATGTGAAACCACTTTGCAGGGGCAAAGTATGGAATCAGGGAGGTTGGCACTGCCCTGGAGTCTGTCACCCACAGGAAACAGTCACACGATGGCTCCTTGGCTCAGCAGTCAGAAATGGCAAGTGCAGACACACGTGCCCCGAGCTCAAGGTCTCTCCCCGGAGTCCATGTTCATGCTCATCATTTCAACCTTCTATTCCACATCTAATTAGTTTTGCTGAGACATTAATATCCATCTTAGCCAGTGGGCAAACACAGTTTAGTATAGTTTAGACCTTGATTATTGAAAATATATTAATTTTTCGAATAGTGGGCTTTTCATGGTTATTAAGACACAACTCATTGCTCTGGCCTCCAACTTGATAGTCTCTCCCGATGTACCAGCCGGCAGCCATCTATATGTACTGAGGGAGGGGACACAGGGACATGAGGACTTCCTGGAGAAGAGGTCCGGCCACAATAACTTTAACAAACTTAACCAGATTTTCAGCACCAAGTTAAACTTGCTCCGAGACGATTCCAGAGGCTCTGCGGGGCACAGGGACCCCAGTGGGCTGGACAGGGTCGGGTGTGACAGTGCTTCTGCTGGGGGGGGGGGGGACTTAAGTGTGGGAAGCGCAGCCATAGCCCTGGAAGGAATGAGCGGGAAGAGGCCAGCAGGTTTTTCGGGACGGTCGGCCACCCATGGGCTCTTGTGAGGTGACAGGTGTGCAGTGTGTCCTGTTATAATAGAGTCTAATCACATGTGCCGCAGACGTGGGACTGTACATGCAAACACATGCACTGTAACATACTGATTCCAGTACAGCACATTGTACATAACATATACTGTGGAGTAGGTGAGCTACATTATAATATATACTAGATATACATCATATCTTGTATAAAATATGTAGTTCATATATCTTATAAATTATTATGTACTAGAATACATGGTACCATACATGATACATATTATATTAAAATATATAATATGGAGGGGCACCTGGGTGGCTCAGTTGGTTAAGCATCTGACTCTTGATTTTAGCTCAAATCATGATCTCACAGTTCATGGGATCAAGACCCATGTTGGGCTTTGTGCTGACAGTGCAGAGGCTGCTTGGGATTCTCTCTACCCTCCTTTCTCAGCCTCTCCCTTATTCTCTCTCTCTCTCCAAAAATAAATAAACAAATGTTAAAATATATGTATATGTATATAAAATATGGTATATGCATTATAATGGTATAATAAAATATAATATGTCAATTATATATTATATTAATATAGTAATACAATATATTAAATATTTTATATCTATGTACAATGCATGTTATATAATAATTATAATTTATTATGGTTATAATAAAAATCATTCATTATATTAATGTAATAAAATTAATTCTTCATGTCTAATTATGATTATATTTTAATTACATATATTATCTATGTATGTGTCTATTGCAAAAGTTCCCCAGGAGGAAGTAGATTTAAGTTGAGTAATGAGATATTTTCGGGAGAAAATGACAAAGCAGCTGTGTGTTCTTGCTGTACATGTAATTTCTTTCTAGCTGACACCCTCGCAGTCACAAGGCCCTAAGTGCCCTGGGGGCAGACATGCTGGCAGCAGCACCCACGGTGCTTCCAGAGTCCTTCCTCCCCCCACGGACTCTCCTCTCCCTGCTGGCGGCCCGTGGTGGTGCTCTCCTGGGGGCTAAACATATATGCACCTTCTTACAAACTCAGGATTATTATTGAATAGAATTTTTTTAAAGAGAAGGACACTTTGCTTCTTATTCTTTCTTATATATATATATATATATATATATATATATATATATATATGTATATATATGTATTACTTTTAAGAAAATTTATGTAAAAATATTCCACAGTGTCACTTTGAAGGAGCAAATTGTGCAGTCAGTAAATAACTTCATTGAATTTTGTTTTCGTTGTTAAACGAGCATTTTAGGCAGCGCTTTGCACAGAGAAAAACTTACTAAAAGTTGCCTCTTAGTGCCACAGGCTGGTTCCCTATCGTGGCTGGTTTTTCCATATGGAAGACTAATTAACTAGCGGATCACGATTTGCCCAACAAATACTTACTGAGCTTCTACTATGTGCTCGGCTGAACTGGCCGGGCCCTGAACTCTGGACTTTGAAGGCGTGTTCACGTCATAATGTGGGTGTCAGAGGAGAGGGCTCTCTCTCTGAGCCTCGAAGCCCTCCATATTAGAAACAGTGTCAGAGATGTGCCAGCGAGAAGTCCGCTTGCGACAGAGCTTTGACCCAGTGCCGCATCTCTGCAGGGTAAGCTTGTGTGTGTGTGTGCGGGGGGCGGGGAGCACTTCCCTCTGGCCTCTCAGATCCCATGGCTGAAGACTTACTTCCATAAGGGAAGTCTTCAGAAGGAAAATGAAAATATGAGGGAACCACTTGACCCCAAAGCTTGCACAGCTTTGGCACAAAGAACGGCCGTTGTGGGGATGTCACAGGAAAAAGGGGCTGAGGTTGGAACAGTCAGCTGTGTATCAAAGATGGCGAGATCTCAGGAGGACTGGCGTTCCCTCAGTGGGTGTGTTTACATGGTTTCGTTCTGGCACCAGGAAGAATATGCTGCCCCTCCCGGTGCAGGGAGGGCCTTTCTCGTGGAAATGGGATGACCCGCTTTTCGGTCGAGAAACGGAGGTCCGCCAGTCCGTCCTGTGTGTCCTGGCTCTCCAGCGCCTTCATCTCCAGATAATCAACGTGCCAAAGTGCTATGCCTCGGGTGACATGGTCTGAACCACTTCAGGCTTTATTACATCAGGAATAAACGTCAAAGAGCCACAAGCGTGGAGGCTGTCTTGCATAACTTTGCGGGACTGATGGGCAGCGGTGAGAGGGGTCTGTTTCAGACGCGGCCTCTGTGCGGGTCTCTGGTGGTCGGGGGCAGAGCACAGTTGCTCATCAGCGTCTGGTGATGGTGAGAAAGGGCAAGACCGTTGGTGAATTCTGCGTCCCGTGCATCAGGCTCCTGGGATTTACGGCCCCAGAACAGACCTCCAAACAGATTCTTGTAGGGACGCCTGCTGCCTGTTTGTGGCAAAGTCCACCCTGAATCTTGCAGGCCTCAGAGGTTTAGATAACGAGTTATTTATTTAAAGTTGTATCCCCAAGTCTGAACTCCAATCTGCACCACAAATATTTGGCCAGACGATGAAATTCTAGGCTTACGTTGTATCTTGCTCCCCTGGAAACCTCATTTATTTGAGCGAATTCTTTCCTTCTGTAGGGGCCCCAGGGCAGCAGCGAGAGCCCTTCATGAAGGGAAAACAGAAGCTTTGAATTCATTTTTTTCATACCTTTAAATGAGATCACCTTCATTCTGGTGAGAAGGAATGTGCTATTCACAGCCATGAAGATAACACAATTCTTCATATATTCTAGGCACAAAATATTCCCTTCTTCATGTTCAAGCAAACACCATTAAGTACACGGAGATCCTGTGTCAGACTTTAATTCCAGGCAGTGATGATACGGCCATTTAATTTATTTCAGTTATTTGCCTTTTTGCTATGTGCTTCTATGGTTAATCATAATTGCTGCTGGTAGATAAGAGAAGTTAACAAAAAATAAGCAACAAGCTTTGCAATTTAACCATTTGATTTTCTGTATTTGTGGGGAATAAGTAACATGTGCTACATTCTCCTAAACTGAAGGAAAACTCGGATCCAATCTTCGTAGGCACTGGGGACAGCCTTCTGTGATAAGTATAGAAGAGAAGAGAATATTAAAATCACTGAAGGTAAATTATTCTCAGTTGTTTTCAGAAGGACGCGATTTATCCTGACTTCCAATTTTGTAATAATGTGACACCAGGCTCCTATATATATTGTTCATCTCTTCGGAAAAATGTAAAAGGGATCCAGGCTTGTAGTTCTACGTGTGCGTCCTTATTTCATTCTGTCTTTTATTTCTTTTTTTACTCCACATTGATGGAAGCACGCACATTGTAGCGTGTCACGTGTGAATATGTCACGAGGTTCCTAACTTCTACATGAAGAGACATACCCACTTGTAATTTCCCTGTGTGGTCAGGGTGAAATCACTCTTCGGTCCTAACAGCTTTCATCCTTAGAGATCTACACATGTGAAAATGGACGTGTCCATCACCAAGATGCACAGTGTGCCCAAAGAGGATTTTCAGGAGCCCGGGGATCAAGTTGGAGAGATGGGGGTGTTGGGAATTGCTACCTGCTTGAGGTCCGAACACACCCCCTCTTTCCCTTTGAGGACTTTAGGCGCATGGCTGGAATCCAGGCATGTTGCTGAATCATGCTACATGCGCTCCTCTACCAGGAAAGTGGATAATCCAACCAAGCAAGTGTCCAAGGGGAGCTCTATGCCCGCTGCTTCCTGTTTGGAATTGGGTACTCAGTCTTAGGGACTCTCCTTACCCAACTCCCAGAAACCTGAGCTCACATACCTGGAGAATCTTACTTGTCTGTTGCTTAAAAGGGTTTCATGTCCACGTAATGTGAAAATCACAAGGAGAAGAGGCAGTAACATGCACGGGAGGCAGCTGGGCACGTCAGGGCCCAAATGTCCATTACGGAGGGCACTGAGGGGTCAGAACAGGGACAGAAAGGAGAATCGTGCAGAGATAAAATGTCACCCGAACATTTTACGTACTTTGTGATATTTATCCTCACATGATGCAATACAGCATGCAGGGATGGAGGCTGTTGCGTGGACACATTTTCATAAATAGAATTATTGTCTGTATGGGGGCACCTGGGTGGCTCAGTGGTTAAGCAGCCAACTTTGGCTCAAGTCATGATCTCACGGTTCATGAGTTCAAGCCCCGCATCAGGCTCTGTGCTGACAGCTCAGAGCCTGGAACTGCTTCAGATTCTGTGTCTCCTCCTCTCTCTGCCCTTCTCCTGCTCACACTGTCTCTCTGTCTCTCAAAAACAAATAAATATTAAAAAATAAAGAATGATTGTCTGTCTGTCTGTGGTAGCAGCAGTCATTAGGCCAGGAGGCGGCAGACGGAGTTGGATGTGACTCAAACCAGATAAAAGCTCAGGCAGCAGGGGCAGGAGGGCTGGGCCGGCGTTGGGGAAAGAGTGAGGTCGGCAGGAACCGTCTGTCCCCTGCCGGTCCCGGGACTAGCTAGACTCACGGTCGCCAGCATCTCTGCTCCTGTCCTTTCCATTTTTATTGGCAGTCCTGAAAGGACTTCTCAGTTTAAACCTGGAGAGAAGGCGACCCAGGGAACCAGAGAGCATATTGGCGAACAACATGTCAGATAAAGGGTTGGTATCCAAAATATATAAAGAGTGTATACAACTTAACACCCTCCAAAATAAATAACCAATTAAAAAATGGGCAGAAGACATGGACAGACATTTTTTCAAGGAAGACATACAGATGGCAAATGGACACAGGAAAAGATGCTCGTCCTCAGGGAAATACAAATCAGAACCGCAGTAAGATACCACCTCACACCTGTCAGAATGGCTAAAGTCAACAATTCAAGAAACAGCAAGTGTTGGCAAAGATGTGGAGAGAAGGGAACCCTCTTGCACTGCTGGGAGGGGGGATGCAAATGGTGCAGCCGCTCTGGAAACAGTGTGGAGGGCCCTCCAGGAGTTAACAATAGACCTACTCTAGGAACCAGCGTTCATGTTCATACCACTGGGTATTTATCCCCCAAATACAAAAACATCAATACAAAGAATGCGTGTACCCCTATCTTTAATTTAGAGGAGTATTATTTATAATAGGAGTTATGGAAGCGACCCAAGTGTCCAATGATTGATGGGTGGATAAAGAAGACTTGGTGTGTATATATACATAACATATATATATATACCATTAAAAAGAGTAAAATATTTCCATTTGCAACAACATGGCTGGAGCTAGAGTATAATGCTGAGTGAAATCAGTCAAGAAAAGCAAAATGCAATATGATTTCATTCACATGTGGAATTTAAGAAACAAAACAAATGAGCAAAGGGAAAAAGAGAGAGAGGGATAAAGCAAGAAACAGAGTCTCAAGGACAGAGGACACAAGGCTGGGCCCCGGGGGCAGTGGGTGGGGGATGGGTGAACGGGGCCAGGGCCGGAGGATGCACTGGTGATGAGCCTGGGTGAGGTCTGGAAGGTTGGATTCCTGTGTTGTTCACCTGCGGCCGATATCACACTGTGTGTTAACCAGCTGGGATTTAAATAAAAACTTAAAAAAATCTGGGGGGCAAAGCACAGGACGCTCCGATGGGGACACAGCCCCCTGCCCCCGACAGAGGACAGCCAATGCGGGAAGGGCTGACCTCCTGGCCAGCTGCTTCAACCCGAGGACTGTGCAGGGAGATGGGGTGGGGGTTATGCAGTCCAGCACTCGGGGCCCTGAGGTTGTGGGGGGCTGGCTCTCTGCAGGACACCCTGGCCTGGCCTGTCCACACATGGCCCCCCGCCTTCTCACATGACTCCGTGGCCTGTGCCCCGGGGGCAGGTGCTTTGAGACTGGCGCTCCCTTGCTTCTCGGACACCTCCCCTCCTGGGCCATCGATGGGCCGTCGCCGTGGCCTGCAGTCCTCTCTGTCTACTGCACAGCGGCCTGTCACTTTTACCGACAGTCCCACTGCCACGGGGCAGCGCATGTGCCCGTTCCTGGAGCAGGGATGGAGGCTCACGGAGGGGGTCTCACTTCTCCTGAGGCTGCGGGGAGGTGGGCTTGGAGCCTGAGAGCCTCAGCGAGGGGCCCCGAGCCCACCCATGTGTCCAGTGCTGGACCTCGAGCCGCTGGTCCTGGACAAGACCCCTGCACGACCCCCTCGGCTGCCGACCCAGAAACCACCACCCAGAGGTGGCCCTTCCGCTGAGGGTGTCTCCTACTTGGACTCTGGTTTAGGGAAAGGTGTAGGGAACACAACATTTTTTTGAAAAAACAAAGCAAACTAGGAAAAAGTCTGAGTCACAGAATCAGAATCCACACTCAGGCGAGAACCCAGAAATTCATCCTGATGTGGCCGAGGGCACGCGGCTCTGCACACGCCCGACGCCCGCAGCCTGGCAGGCCTGAGGGGCGGGGGGCTCAGCCAGTCGCCCCCTGCAGAGCGCTGGAGAGAGTGGGGTGGATGGAGGAGGGGCCCGGAGGGGGGAGCTGCTATGAGGAGCTGGCCGGAGGTGGGGAGTCTCCCCAGGAAGGCGAGTGGCCTGGGGGCTGGTCCCACATCGAGGACAAGGCCAGCTCTGTCCCTGGGTGAATGTGGAGCAGGGGCGGAAAATCCGTCCCCTCTGCCTTTCAGCGTCCACGGCTGAGATCGCCGGGTAATAAAACACAGATTATCCCGACAAACCGAGGCCGAAGTGTGTTAACGCGCTTTCCTCACAGAGGTGGTTAGAGAGACGGGTGCCTTACATTCAGGCCTAAATCCCATCCTAACGGGGGCATCTTGGGGGCAGTGAGCGTGTTGGGGGGGTGGCTCTGTCCCCAGAGGGACAGACGGGAGGGGGACAGTTCGGGACCATCTGTCTGGGTGTGGGGCTGACTTCTCAGCTCCTCTCCCGTGACAAGAGCTCCTGGGGAGGGACCAAGGACGCCGAGGACCTTCTGGAAGATCCGCCGTCAGGCACATCAGGGGAGTTCAGAGAGAGCGTCTCCCTGCACCTGCTGTCCTCCAAAGGACTCCGGCTCCAGTCACCCGTGTGCCACAGCCACGCATCTGCCGTGTGTGTCCTGCGCTCCCGCGTGCACGTTTAGGTGTGGGCGTGGGGCTGGCCACGTCCTCGGGATGCCTCTCCTCCTCTGCTTTGGGAACTCTGTCCTCCCTCTCATGAGAGGTCCTTGTGGTGCAGGGTCTGAAGGCCCCGGCGCTGGTCCCCCGCAGGGTGGAGGAGTGCCCAGTGCAGGAGAGACTGGCCCTCTGTCCTGGACTGTGTCCCTGGGACAGCCGGTCCCTGTCCCTTGTCTTCCCACCCCCTCTCGGCCTTGTTCATCCTACTTCAAGGCCGGGGCCCTTTCTAGGCAATTGGCTCATCAGAGAAACACCCAGTCAAACCCCTTTGGATGTCATCAGTCTTGGTCCCCACTTGTCCATTTGGACCCTCCCTAGCCTGACTCGGGTATGTTTGATGAATCGTCACACTGTTTTGAGAAACCGGCACCTTGTAAACCATTTAGCCCGGATTCTTGAAGGTGTGATCTTTCAGGGTGCAGGGAAGGGTGCCCGACGGAGAAGCAAGAGTGTTTTTAAAAACATTTACTTATTTTTGAGAGACTGAGTGCGAGTGGGGGAGGGGCAGAGAGAGAGGGAGACACAGAATGTGAAGCAGCTCCAGGCTCTGCGCTGACAGCGCAGAGCCCGATGTGGGGCTTGAACCTGCGACCTGTGAGATCATGACCTGACCAAAGTCGGATAGTTAACCGACTGCACCACCCAGGCACCCCCAAGAAGCTCGATTACACTTCTGAGTTTCCGTATGAGCGATGACGAGTGAGCTTGATGGGCTCAAAATCCTTTAACTCAAAACTCTTGCCTGTGTTTTCTTTAGTCTAGATGCTCACACTTTTTCGAAGTGGGGATTCTAGTTTTCTCAGCAGACCCCCCCCACCCCCGTCACTCAGCACACGTCAGCCCCGCATGCCGGGTCACTGCTTCTCCAGCCCTGTCACCGACGGCGACCCTCCCATGTCCTGGGGGACCACTGAGGCCAGCCCCTGACTTCCCTGTGTCCCGGGGGCAGGGAACGAGCCCCAGAAAACAGACGAAACAGACAGAGTCTGACACAAAACGGGCTTCGGTCTTGGCGCGTGATGGCTTTTGTCCCCGGTCACCGACGCTCCTCCAGTCTTGCCTTTAAGAGCTTCGGAGAGGGGCTGGCCGAGAAGATGTTGGTTATTAGTCCCGCGAGCAGAGGACGGTTAGGTCAGTGCGGGTCAGAGGGCACGACGGTGCCACCTAAGTGGCAGGATCACTTAGTAAGTCACGGCGATGCCAGGACCCGGTGTGTGAAGGCAGGAGCCCGTGTTCTTGGGTTCCGGTGAGAGAAGGGAAGGTGGAAGTCACCGACAGGCCCGGTTTCTGGGACGTTCCACGCCTGCGCTCAAAACTTCGGACACGTCTTTGCACACACAGCCATGCACGCTCCTGCACACGCACTGACACACACACACTCGTGCCGACTCACACCTGCACACTCACACACATGTGGACTTGCTCACTCACACCCACTGTGCAGATATGCCCTCACACCCACGCACCCACACACACATGCATACATGCTCACTCACACATACACACTCAGGCATGTGCACACACATGCGCACACACACCACACACATTCACACACACCCTCACCCACACATACATGCTCACTCACCCCCACACACGCTCATCACACCCACCCACACTCACACACACACACACACACACACACTCATTCACACACACACGCTCACACACACACTCAGAGACACTCATCCTTTGGCCTCACTTCCAGGGTTTGGAAGACGGTTCCCAGCACGGCTCAGCGTCTCGTTGCATTCCCGCACGTGCTTGAAGGCGCCCAGCGTGCCTACCACCGCGCCCTGCAGGGGGCCACGCACCCACCCCCCTCGTGAGGGGCTTCATTCTGGTACTGCCCCTGGAAATGGTGTGTTATTTTCAGAGATTCATATCCTCTGTGTGGGCTTGGGAACATCTGCTCAGACCAGAACATATCAGCCGAAGCTATATTTTGCTTGTCTCCATATGAGCCCAGGTGGTTAATCTATATGCCATGTACTAGAAGTTTCTACTGTCTGTGGCACAGTTTTATCTTAGTTTGCACGTCTAGTGAGGCTCGGTATTTAAGGCAGTAAGAATTCCTACTACACTTCGAACGTCCGAAAAGCGAAAATCTTGTAAGTACGTGTGACTGTGTGTGTTCCTGCTACACTGCTCTATGCTTCTGTTACAATGTGTGAATAAACCGTGCTATTAACAACACATGACACGTTAAGTCAGTAGATTTTAAAAATCTAAACAAAATGAACATCAGCAGAGACACAGCTTCATGAAAGAAAATCCCTGGAAACTGTGATCAGATTGTCAGCTAATTCAACAAAGCAAACATAGTCCATCACAGACACATAAAACATGTTTCTCAGTGATCCCTGATTTGAAGAGAATGGCAAAGCTATTCAAATGAGATTTAAAAAGTCAATTTTCAGATACTTTTGCTGCAGGAAGTATGTTTCAAGATGCCCCAGAACAGTGATCTTCAAATGTTTTTACATATTATATTATATTCTCGTGTTTTTACCACTGTAACATATTCTATTGTATGCTGATATTCTATATTTTGCAATCTGCAACCTCTTAATCATTATTAAGCTGATACAAATTTGTCCTCATAAGTGTGATAGTAGCAAGTGGTGCAACCTTCAGCTACGACATTACGGACAGATGGAAACGAAACTAGGGAGTTGCTCTCTTAAATGTGGTCAGTGGACTTTTAATAACAAAATGGTTTGGTACTGACCTTTATCTATTTTTTAAATTTTTTTAATGTTTACTTATTTTTGAGAGAGAAAGAGAGAGAGAGCACAAGCTGGGGAGGGCAGAGAGAGGGGGAGACACAGAATCCAAAGCAGGCTCCAGACTCTGAGCTGTCAGCATAGAGCTTGACATGGGGCTCAAACTAATGACCATGAGATCATGACCTGAGCCAAAGTCAGACACTTACCTGACTGAGCCTTCCAGATGCCTCAGACTGAAGAATTTAAAACTTTCTCATAATTCTGTGAAAAGTATCAGTAATCTGTTGCAAAAAATGTAATCTATCAATTACATTCTCTTTGAAAACAAATGATCAGAAACCACATGACTGAAAGAGAATGTGTTCTCTACCCACTGGCGTCCATTGTGTCTCTGCCTCCATCCTTGGGGTGTTACTTGCTTTGTGATGTCGCCGAGCGTGTGCTGTCTGACCTCTGTGACGCGGTGGAACCCACAGGGACAGGATCACGCCCCGTCTTTCCTCTCTCCTTCCCCTCTCAGGCTCAGCTCTGTTCCACATTTCTCTAAAATGCTCCCACTCATGAGGCATTTGACAAAGTATGAACGGTCTTAAACATCTGACACCTTAACAAAACCACGGCAGAGAACCACTTGCACCTGACCTGCCAAAAACCAGCCTTTTTGAAAAAAACATGCATTAGCTCTCCTGGATAACGTCCAACCGTGATGCTAACAGTGGGTCATACTCAGTTTGAAAATGTTTCACTGTATCTACTATTTAGTGGGCAAATCAATTAGTGGGCCTGGATTAAAGCAGACATTGTTGTTATGTTCACAGTGTGTGTGCCCTTTAATTACTATTAGAAGCCCTGCCGTGGGAATCAATCATTCCGTTAAATTCCATAGAACGATCCATAAACATCATTTTATCTAAATACATGAATCAGAGACTAAAACTGACCTACACATGAAAGTCTGACCGTGCCCGTGTTGATGTCATGGTACGTTTGTCCCTTCATATCCCTGTGGCTTTGGACAGGAAATGACATTCCAAAGCCCTCAAGGCTAGAAGTTTGCGAGATGAGGCTTAGCTCTGCGGGGACTGAAAAAATCTTCCCGAATCTCCCCCTCTTTTTCTCAGGGCGCCTCCATACCTCCAACCGTAGGTAGCTACTTGGGAAGTATTTTTTCTCTTCTTTTGGTGGATCTTCATTCTTGAATTGCATATTACCTTCGAAATGAAATGACTCATCATTTGTGTTTCTCTTCTTATTTAAAGGGACATGAACCTTAGTGATTTTGTCTTTATTAATTTTTAATAGGTTTAATCACAATGAGAAAAGAAATGAAATTACAATTTTATAAAAGCATGCAAATATGACAAATGGTACAAAATTCAGAAAGTTAACATAATTGTCTTTTTAAAAATTTTTTAAAAAGTTATTTATTATTGAGAAACAGAGAGACAGAGTATGAGCAGGGGAGGGGCAGAGAGAGGGAGACACAGAATCTGAAGCAGGCTCCAGGCTCTGAGCTGTCAGGACAGAGCCCAACGCGGGGCCTGAACTCATAAACCGCGAGATCACAACCTGAGACGAAGTCAGATGCTTAACCCACAGAGCCCCCCAGGCGCCCCAACATAATTGCTTTTTAATTAGCTCCCCAATATAATTCGGAAACCCTTAAAAATTGGTAGCATACCTGATGCAGCTGTAAAGTTTGTTCTATCATTTTTATAGAACAAAGAGACAAATTTAGTCTTTCCGCTCGAATGACTAACATAACATTTTAAGAAAATTAACAGTTTAGAAAAATACCTTCCAATTTTACAACTGGTTATTGATAGCAGCAGGTTCACTTACGGGATTGCTGTAACATGTGTGAAGACCTCTATCTAGCTTCTTATGTCAACTGTGAAAATGCAGGACATCTCAAGATTTTTTCATTTTACTCATAATTAGTTGACTAGGTTGATGATACTCATTCACCAGTTTTTCAGAAATGTTCCATTTGTAGCGGCTTCTACGTGTCTCTGACGGTTAATATCATCAATCCAGGGTCCTGTGTCAGATTAGCCAGAATTTTAAAACTTTTTGCGTTGGGTTTAGATGATGCACATTGCTTCATTGGTATTATCAGAAAATTCAAAAGCCTTTGGTGGCCTCTGTTTGAGATTCATTTCTTACCCCTAGTGAATTACTATATTTGGTGCGATCTGAAAAATGCACGTCACATTTTCTACTCAAGACAGAATAAGGGTTTATTTTTAGCATCCATCTTTCTGTTTTGTTTCATATCCCATTATTTTTTTGCCTGCACTTCATTTGTGTTCTACTAAATAATACATTTGAAAATAATAGAAGCATACCTATTGTGTGTGTATAAACGAAGAGCTTGTAATTTCTTAAGTCACTGAAACTTCTCAACCATCCTGTTCCATTTCTGTTAACAATGGCGTATCCAAGTTTTATCAATCTTTTAAATAAATTTATCGCATCTCATTTGTCTTTGGGTTTGTCTTCAGAGTCTTCAAATATTTGCCTCGGATTCCTTAAAACATCGTGGAACCCAGTTTTCCAAGTTCTCACACTGGTGGTCCAGCCTTATTGTTTCCCTGATACCATCTTCAGAAAAATCAAACTTGTTGTGTGTGCTTACATTTAGGCGATGATCCCGAAAAGAAAACATATAACTTACAAAATACTGCTGAGGTCAACAACTTGAGAACCTATAGAGGCAGTTAGTGTTCCCAACAGGACCCAGCAAATGAGCTGGGCATACAGAAGAGGCGCCAGACCTTGCTACCACGAGGCCGGAGGAGGTGAGGACAGGGACTAAGCCAGCAGGGCCTGCCTCTGTTGACCTAGTTAGCAACAACTTACTAGATTTGACAAGTAACCACCAGCTATCTCCTAGAAAACCCAAATCAAAAGTACCTCTGGCTCAGTTTCCCTTTTGCTGAATCCTCAAAATGCTTTCAGCTTTATAGCTTTGTGGTAAACTTCCCTATGCTTTCATAGTGTTCCCAGTTAAGACCTAAATGGTTTAGGAACAATGGCCTCAAAATTAATAAAAGAAGGGCCCTCAGGCCAAAATGTCAGTGCTTTTATCCCCAAATATCTTAGGGTTTTAAATTAATGATACCCTGTGTCTTAGTCTGAATGGGCTGACATAACAAAATGCCACAGACCGGTTGGCTTCACCAGAAACTTTTTTTTTAAATACCTTTGGAGGCTAGAAGTCCAAGGTCGTGTTCAGTTCCTGGTGAGAGCTCTCTTCCTGGCTTGTAAACGGCCACCTCCTCATTGTGTCCTCACACAGCAGAGAGAGAGAGAGCAGGCTCTCCAGTGTCTCTTAGGAGAATACTAATTGTGTTGGGTCAGGGCCCCACTCTCACGATCTCCTTCAACATTAATTACTTTCACACTCTGAATAGTGGCGTTGGGGGTAGACCTTCAACAAACAAATTCGGTGGGGAACACAATTCAGTCCACAGTACCATGGATACCACAAATGTCTTTAAACAAAATGCTCAAGAAGTCAAATTGAAGATTTGCTATTTTATGAAATTTGATTAAAATGTAGAGCGATTTCTGACCTTGGTTAGAAAAAAAAATCAACCTTCTCACATGGAACATAGACTCAACTCATTCCCTTCCTATCTCCTGGCGATGGCAGCTGAGTTCAGCTTCTTGGATTCTGAAGACCTGTGGTTACACAAGGCACATAACCCCAACGTATAACGGCGTGGCGAGCACGGGCTAACCTCTGCGCACACGTCTATTCACAATGGAGGCACGCGGGAGTCACTGCCATGTAGCAACCCTTGGTTCTCCTAGGACCCGCGTTGGCTCTTCCTTCATGAGGACTCAAGGCGTGTGAGCGATTCTCCATGGCTTTGGACTCTGCTCTCCTGGCTCTTGGTTTTGCCCTGAATCATCCTTTTTCCATGAAATGTGACCTACATGCCAAGCTATGTGGTTTTCTTAGCCGTTTCTTGCCTGTGGAAGTTTCGGGTCCAGATGCCTCATTTCCTTTTCAAGCTTCAGCCCTTTTTGGTCTAAGTCGGTGGGTTTTCTGTTACTGTAATTCTTTTGAAAATTTGTGTGTGTCTCCCATGAATCTTACTGAGACCTATTTCATTGGATGAAGGCCACATCTAGAAATATACGGAAAAGTAGTTCATGTGTTACCTTGAGCTCCTGCTGGAACTTCTGAGGAAATACATCCAGAAGTCTCTCCAAAGTCTTATTGTTTAACTGTGTGGTTCTTGGAGACATCACTTTAGATCTTTCTGAGGTCTGAACAGAGGATTCTGAAATCATGCCTTACTTCCAACCGTGTGTCATGTGTTCCTGAGAGTGCTCTGAATTTCTCCTTTGCCTGAGAACCATTTCTTTTTTCATTTCTTCATCATTTGCCATCAGGACACACTGGGAAATTTCAATATTAGCAAGTTCTTGCTCTTTTTTTTTTTTTTTACTTAGCCTTACTTCCTTTAACTAATCTCTCTCTTCTCACATTTCGCTGTAACAAGAAGGAGCCTGGTGGCCCTCTGAAACCCTGCCTGGAAACCTCCTTGGCTGATCACCAAGTGCAGGAGCTATATTTTTTATTTCCCATATTGCTACAATCAACAATATTGCTAAACTTCCTGCCAACGCATCATGACGATCCCTTTGCTTTTGTTTTCAAGAGCATTTTCTCCACTTTACGTTAAGCTTTTCCTGGGCTTCTCACAGGGCAGTGGACATCTACTGCCAGGATCTTTGAGACTCTTGGATTTCACTTGCACCCTCCTCAGTGTCCTGCCAGCTTCTTCCCACTCCCTGGGTCTGCAGTGGGTACACATTGCTGCATAAAAAAATTACCTCAAAACTCAGTGGTTAGAAGCTACAGCAGGCATTGGTTTTCCTCTCAGCTTCTGAGGGCCTATGTAACAGCAGTGTCTAGAGGTTGCTGTCAGGATGCCGGTGAGGACTGCCTCATCTGAAGGTCTGACTGGGGACGGAGGATCAGTCTCCACAGTTGCTCGTTCGAACAGAAGACTCCGTATTTCTGGTTGTTGGTGAGAGGCCTCAGCAGCTCCTCCCCACATGAAGCTCCCCATAGGTGGCTAGAGTGTCCTTATGGCCACAGCAGGTGGCTTCACCCACAGTGAGTCCTCCAAGAGAGGACAACAGCAAAGTGGCAATATCGTTGCAATGTCCCTTCAGAACTCACTATCACTTCTGTCACATTCTGTTAGTTAGAAACAAGCCACTACGTGTGGTCCACTTTCAAGGGAAGGGGAAATTGGACATTGAGGGACAAGTGTCAAATCATTTGTGCACGTACTTGAAAGCCACCACACAATAGCTAAACAAGCTGTGTAATCTGTGGGCTCACATAGCAGCTACATGCACAGATAGAGCTCCGTTCAGGTACGGTTTGAACAGGAACCTGGCTCTAGTTCTTTGTGATTCTCTAGGCTTTGCCTACCACCACGGCTCATCTTTGCCATGTTCTTTTCCCTCATGGTGATGGAACAGCCCCAAATCCCCAAAAGTTGCATTTGTACCCCATGCTATGACTCTCCCAGAGGCCCCGAATAAGACTGGATAAACAGAGCTTGCCCGGGGGGGTGGAAAGATGCTCATCACCTCTGGTCAGGCTGCATACACCATTCTTGGAGGAGGGAAACATACACTATTTACTCTATTGTCATTTAGGGGCTCTTGGGAGGTCAGAGTGCAACCTAGATATTAATTTTTAAGTGCAGGAAGCCTGATTATAACATCTAATTGAATAGGATTACATGGTATAGTCTACCCAGAGTAACTTGTAGGGACAGAGACTTTTGACTCCTTGGCTCACTGCCTGACCTCCAGTAGATTCTGGATGAGGAGCTGTTGAAGCAATAAGGAAAGGACAAAGGAGCCACAAGACAGGGAACAGGGAACAACACTGAGAACAGAAGCAGAATCTGGAAGAAGCTGTTGATTGTTGATGGACATCAGCCTGTCGATAACTATTGGCCAAGACACATTCAGTACGACTCCCTCCGTCCTCACTGTCCATGCTACGTCTATACCACTGTGCCACCTGGTCTCCCTCACCCCCCAGAAGCCCCTCCCCCATCTTATCTTTCTGGAGCGACTTGCATTGGCGCTTCCTTTCCTGCAATAGAAGGAAGTGATTGCACATGTTGGAACCCGCCGCCAATTGCCAAGAACGTCTATTTCTGGTTCCCTTCATTCATCAGTAGGAAATATGAAAAGCTGCAACTCTCATCAGCATTTTCTGGACATCCACAAAAAAGTCAGTGTCAGTTGATGAGGTCATGTTGATGTACTTCTATTTCATAATAAATACTTGACATATTTAAACCGATAGAAACACATTGCTTGAGAGTGTGTCAGCAACTCTGGGAGATCTAGGATCCCTCTCAACACCAGCAGTATGTTTCTTCTCCATCTTGATTTAAAACTACCGAGCCTTGGGTTTTAAAGGGAATGGAGAAATATGGAAAGTTTAGAAAATCCTAAAAAAAGAAAGCAACCACTTGTTCAGATGAGCAGGGGAAAAGAGACAGAAACTGAAATTTTCATCTGTTGATTATGATTGTGAAAGATTGATTGTAAACAGGGACATTTTTGATTTCAGAAGAGAAACCCATCCCAGTGCCAGGAAATGACACTTAAATTCTATTTATAAGGATGAAAAACTAGCATATGACTTCCCAAGGTTTTTGTGTCTTTGAAAAACAGACAGAAATGTCTATGTTCTTCCATAAATCAAGCTCCATCTTTCCTTCCAGTCTCTGAATTCTGATCAATCAGTTTGGTTCTAATTTTCCCACACCACAGTGTTTGCAGCTGGAGCACGTCACCCTGAGGATCATCTCTGCCAGCGGAGCCCCGCGGCCTGGGTGGACGGTGGGCCCCACGCCCACCTCCCCTCGCCTCCTGCTCTGCCTCCTCTGGTTGGCTGAGCCTCAGCACATTCTGGCAGGAAGGTGGAGGAAGTCAGACGTCAATGACTCAGCGCCAGATGTCTACACCTCTGCCAGATCTGTGTCACACTGCCTGCCACCTGTCAGCCCAGAACCCTGAAAACCCTCTTGTTGGCAGGATAAACGAGTTCTGGGTGGACACACGCTCGTACTGGGCGTGTTATCTCGGGGCTGTGTGACAAGTACTGCAGGCTGGCCTGCATCGACAGGCCGATTTCTCAAGGTCCTGGAAGCCGGAAGGCTGAGATCCAGGCAGGGGCAGGGCCGGGGGCCTCTCCCCTTGGCTTCCAAATGGCCGTCTTCTGCATGGTCTTCCTTCAGTGCGTGTCTGTGTCCTAATCCCTTCTTCTTAGAAGGACACCAGTCAGATTGGATAGTGCCCACCTGGTGACCTCACTCTAACTTAATCACCTCTTTAAAACTCCCACCTCCAAATACGGTCACCTTCTGAGGTGCTGGGGTGAGGACTTCAGCACAAGAACTCAGTCTGTAACATCTGGGAGCTTTGAAACCAAGGCTCTTTGACAAAGAAAGACAGTTCATTGTCCAGTTGCCCTCAACACTGGAAATGGGGATAGAATGTCAGTCAGGGAGAAGCGTGAACTGGCGAGCTGTAAGTGGTGTTTACGCATGTCAGCGTTCCCAAGTCCAGAGAGTCCGTGGGAAGATGTCATACCCCCTGGAGCTCATGTCACCTTGGAGGAAATCTCTATTTCCCCTTTTCCCTACTTTGGAGATATGGAATGTACTGGCCCAGCTGGTTCCTTTTCTCCAGATGTCGATGCCTGAAGAGTTTAAGTTTTTAACTTAGTCAATGATATAAAGTCCCCTTTTTAAACATTTATTTATGTATCTTGAAAGAGGCAGAGAAAGAGAGAGAGAGAGAGGGAGAGAGCAGGGAAGGAGCCAAGAGAGAGAGGGAGGGAGAGAGAATCCTAAGGAAGCTCCATGCTGTCAGCACAGAGCCCGATGCGGGACTCGAACCCATGAACCGTGAGAGCATGACCTGAGTTGCAACCAAACCAAGAGTCGGACACTTAACCGACTGAGCCCTCCAGGTGCCCCTGAAGTCCCTCTTTCTATAAAGAACAATGATGGCTTGTCCTTGACATTATATTTTGAAAGAAAAAAGATTGGCCGCAGTGGACAGAAACCTTCTTACTGCTTCTTCCCTTCCGAACCACGTGGGTGGGAAGCCCACGGGTATGGGCCACGTGGGCTGGGGAGGAGCCCTGGGTCTGATGGGGCCTCACGTACTCCAAGCCCTCTGAGCTCGAGATGCAATAGCTGCTCTCCATTTTGTCTAGAAACTTGTTGCCTTTTTTTTTACTTTCCTCTTCTTGGGAAATGCCAAGCTGGTGGTATTCTAGCACACAGGAATCATTTCAGAAAGTATGTCTACTTTCAATCAGCGACTTGCAGGGATGAAATAAACACATGCAGTGTTTATCTCTACAGCGTTGAAGTTATGGGCGAAGAGGAATGTGCATGAAGGTCTGGCCGTGGGAACGTCAAGCAGCTCATCTAGCATGGGCTGGGCTCTGTTCTGAGTGGGCCAGGTGGGGGGTCCTCAGGCACAGAAATGATCTCCGGACCCTGCTGAACAGGTAGAAAAATCTGCTTCTGTGCCTCCCGAGTTTCCTCCTCTGGCATCCACAGCGGCCTGTGCTGAGGCCGTGTCCCCACGGGTGGGGGAGACCCGGGCTCGGGCAGGTCAGGAGGGGCTGTGACTCAAGTGACGGTGGGCGTGAGGAGGGGCTGGGGATGCAGCGAGGCGGGAATAGACAGGGCTCAGGTGGAAAGATGGTGTCGTGAGCCGCCGGGTGTCTGACACTCTCTGGGTGGTGGGCGGCCACACGAACCGGCTCAGGAAAGCCCCACAAGAGTGTCGTAGGGTATTTAGGGTTTTTAATCGGTGATTAAACTCTAAATGTTGTCATTTCCCTACACGTGGCAAATATCCGGTGTGTTTTAAAGTATGCTCTTTTAGAAAGTGGCAATTAATTTAAATATAAACTCACACGACGGATTTGAAATACAGGTTTTCAAAATAATTTATAGACCCTTTGACTTGGAAAAGGACCATCAAATTCACTGAAATTTAAGTCTTTCTGTGTAATGGGTCCTTCTACAATATCCAAAAAACCATCTCAAAAGGAGATGAAAATGTAATCCAGACAACTTTTCTGCAGATTTTCACATTATATTTTAGAGCATCTCTTATGTTTTGTTTTTAAGAAATAAATTGGTGCAGAGTCTCAGCAAGACCTTTGAACTTTTTCCTCCAAATGCTTACGTAAGAGTTCACCGAATTGAGAATTTATAGAGAGAGATGCCAGTTTCGAAACCTCCAGCGTTTAAATTACCAAACAAGAATAGCAAGAAAAGCAGAATTACAAGCAAAACTACTTCTCCCTTTTTCCCCTAGTTTCAGTCTCTACGTTTGTTTTCATTCCTCCATTTTAATTAGGGGAGGTATTGCTGTGGATAATTAGCCGTCCGTCATCCTCACAAGGCCCTAAAGCAATGGTCTAGCCCTTGATTTATGAGCATAGCCTGCCAGGTGCCGGGGATTTACCCATTGGAAGAAGAATCATGGCTTTTCTAGAAACTACCACTAACTCGGAGTCCAAGAATTGGCTCAGAAGATAAATACAGTATAAGGCCCCCAAACCACACCAAAGCTAAAAGGCCTCCACTCATTAAGAAGGAAAAAAAAATTGATGATTATTTTCATTAGAAAGACATTTAAATAATTTTTTAAATCTCGTATTTATTTTTGAGGGAGAGAGAGACAGAGTGTGAGTGGGGAAGGAGCACAGAGAGGGAGACACAGAAGCGGAAGCACAGCCTGACGTGGGGTCTGAACCCACGAACCACAAGATCATGACCTGAGCCGAAGTTGGATGCCCAACCGCGCCACCCAGGTGCCCTGGAAAGAAAATTTACATGCATGAGTGAACAAGCTTATGAGACTCAGAAAAGAGTCTTCTTTCTTCCAAGAAAAAAAAGATATCTTTAACCATTGTGTGGATCGCTAAGTCCTGAGAGTTCCCTCCAAGTTTTTTCTAGATGTGTCCTTCCCGTGGAGTTTGTGACTGTCCCGTCCAGACCTCACAAACCTGCTGGATGAATGGCCGAACCGTCGGGTCCCCGTTCTTTCCCGCTCTGCACAGCAGCCAGGCTCATCACCCTTCGAAATCTCTTCCCTGTGTCTCTTCGCCCACGTACTTTCAGTAACTCTGAGTATCACCGTGCGTCAGACCCACTACTGGCCCACCTCTCGGTGTCCTCCGGGCATCACCCCTGGCGCTCGGGACATCGAGACCCCTGTTCTAGGCCTGCTGCCTCCCAGGTGCCCTCGTTCATTCCCGGGTCCCCATGTTGGCCAGGGCGACCGCAGCCCTGGAGACTTCGGGTGTCTTCTTCTCGTCCAGATGGGTCTGGCCAGTGTGAAGGCCCGCGCGGGGCTGTGTCTGAGCCCACCAGCTCTGGGGGTTGCCCGCCTCGTACAGCCCTGGGCCGTCTTCACTCCCCCACTGTTCCCTGGACACTGACGTCCACGCCCTCTCTGAATGCTAGACGCTTGGAGGGAAAACAGCTCAGTTGTTTGTTCTTCAGTGTCACTGACACACACGGAAAACACGGCAACAGAGGCGCGTTCCTCAGGCACTTGGTTTGACGCTTAGAAACAATTACTTTCTCAGTCTGCCTGTTCGGCTCAGGAACCTGTAACATTTCAAACTCAATGGCTGGGAGACCACAAAAAACCTTGTCAATTTAACAGCCTTGTTTAAGATTGTTGTAGAAGTGTCCGTAATAGGATGTCACAGCCTAATGCTGTGGGAGGTAGGGCCGGAGATTCGATACCAGTTAGGCGGAGAGAGAGTGTTATCCCATTGTATTATTTATTAAGTAGCAGTTAGTACATCACAGGCCTGGCCTCTTTCACAGGAGAGAGGAAAAAGCCTTCTCTGTTCCCTTATTTTTACATGCCACGATCTAATTCTTAGAATAATGGCATGGAACTTTATAGAAATCCTTAGTCTTACTTACTACAGATTAGTAACATTGAAATGGTATAACAGCATGGAATTAACTAGAACCCCATTTCACAGCGTAGGGGCTGCGTTCTGCTCAGGGCATCTTTGACCAGGGCTGGGCAAGAAATCTCTGCTCATTATGCCTTCGCCTATTGTCCACTGTGTTCAGAAAGTTTCCCAGTCACAAATTAGCGTGGCTGCAGCGATGAACCACCCATGGGTTCAGCCTGAAACCCTGCACCATGTGCATACTAAGTGACCTCTCTCGAGTGGTCTGGGTCAGAAAAGATGAGCGAGGACCCGAGAAGAGGGCGTCTGAGAGCGAGGAAAGATGGGCCGCACGCGTTAATTGGGTCAGGTCTCCTTAGCAGCTCATTTGTCAGTCTGGTTAGGTTTTATGCCCTGGATCGGACTTCTCTCTCCCGAATCCGCTGAGCTGGCTAATGAGGAGAGTGGATGATGAACACAGTTGCTGAGGGTCAGCAGATCTGCGTCTTCGGCTTCATTCATACTAATCCTCGGCTGGGTTGGGAGGACTTCGTTCTCGCCCTTACTTTGTGATGGAGAAAAGGCCATCATTGTGGCCCTAATCCTTGCCCGCTGTTGGCGTGTGGCCGCCCTGTGCCTAGCAGGGGCGTGCGAGGGCTCCGGTGTCCTCGTCTTCGGGAAGCTGGAGGGTTTTGCTGAGAGTCTTGGGCGAGCTGGACTTTGACTCGCTCCTCGCTTCTGTTTAATGAGACGTGTGACACGGAACGCGCAAGAGCGTGCAGTTGATCACGACGGCAGCTCTGGCCTCCTCCCCCGTGGATATTTGCAGAAGCACAAAGTGAATCGCTGTCAAGAGCAGAGGGCAGTGGCACCTGCTACGTCCTTCGGAAGCTCGCGTACTATTTTTACGTGGTGAGGCGGCTTCGTGGAGAACTTTATTACGGACCAGCATTTTGCCCTTGGACAGACTTCACAGCGGCCCAGGTCTTGGCAAGTGCCTTGTCTCACGGACGCATCCTGCCCATCCCCGAAGCTGCTGCTGATTAGTATCCCAGGTTGGAAGACGGCGTGGAGATTTGGGGCTGTTAACCAACAGGAAGAGCTGGTGGCCCCGCTCACTCATGTGTGTCGTGCACAGATCAGACCAGCCTGATGCAGGTTCATCTCGGCTTTATAGATGAGGAGGTGAGGCCCAGAGAATGTAAGCCACTCACCAAGGTCACACAGCAGACAATCAGACACTCATTGTTCCTCAGGGTGTCTGCTCTCAACAGCTCTCTTGGACCCGGACTCTGGAGCTATTGTCTCTGTACCTGATGGTGAATTACACTTGTCTGTTTCCGTGTCTGCTGTCCTTCCCAGAGGTTGAGCTTCTTTGTTTCATTCAGATTTTTAAACGTTATGGTGCCCACACAGCATCCTGGAGCAAAGCTGGGGTTCAGTACACGGTTATGGGGCTGCACAAGAACCCCGAGGTGACTCACGGCTTCGGGACTAACAGGTGTAATGAGGCAAGCCAAGATGGAGCAATTTTCCAAGTTCACAGGACCAGTGACCTGTGCAGTTAGTTGGAAATTGATCTCTAGTCATTTTGCCTAAATACAGATGGTTCTTCATAATGAAAAAGGGATGATATATATATATATATATATACTATTTACGTGTATGAAAAGTTACTCTCTAATCTTGATGAGTATTGGACAGTACTTCACCCCTGTGTTCATAAAATGTTGAAAACAAACCCATGGAAAATGAAGCCGGGCACTGTGATGTGCTTCCTTTATATTCTCCCCTCCGATTCACAGTCAGGCATGTTCACAGTTAATTTTCTGGTTATTAAAAACATCTCGAGGCTGAAGTCTCCCATTACAAGGATGGTCAGCTGATTTCTATATTCTTCTGCTCTATCGGAACATGTTCACAGAAAATATTCTTTCCTGATCTGCACATGACCACGTTGAAGGGAAGACCTGATACCCTACGACAGAATGCCCTGGTAGGCACGTGACAGTGTGGGTTGGGTGTGGCAGGGCACCTTGGCCACAATAACGCTCCTGTGGCT
Source organism: Mungos mungo (assembly GCA_004023785.1). Lineage (NCBI taxonomy): Eukaryota > Metazoa > Chordata > Mammalia > Carnivora > Herpestidae > Mungos > Mungos mungo. The sequence continues at coordinate 70,302 of PISW01006292.1, forward strand.
TCCCAGATCACATAGATTATGGGTGGATGGACAACATTAGTGAACCACAGAACAACTCCACCTCAGAACATTTACTACAAGAACCAGATATTTACAGCATTACCAACAACACAGAACCTGGTGGCAGGTGGTGGAACAAAATCAGTTTCCTGCCATTCAGTAGCTTCCCACTGCTCCTGAAAGAATTATTATACACATGTGTGTGCATGCGCGCGCGCATACACACACACGGATACACACAAAACACTACCTGATCTTTCCTCCCTGGAATCAGAAGACTCAAAGGTCATTCTCATTTATGAACAGACTAAGGCAGGTGACGTGTTAGTTAATGATGGAGCTGGGGTCTAAGCGAGGCCTACCTCCTGCCAAATCACCAGGGCGAACCCCTGTCATGTAAACAGCACAGAATGACCTGAAGACGCAGAGTTAAAGTGTGGCCAATGTGAGCTGCGTGTGCCCAGGGAGGAAGTGAAATGTGACTATGTTGACACTGTGAATGTCGGGAGCCTGTGCTGGGTGACTGGAAAGATGAAAAGACCACCTGGGGGGAGAGGTCACCTGGGGAGTCCTACCAGATGTTCATGAAATTACTGGGACCCAACAAAGCCTGAGTCCAGAGATTAGTCATTTGGAAAGCTCCGTGTGTCATGTGTGAAAGAGCCCCAGATTTATATTTGCTTCATACAAAACTGCAAGATTTGACTTTCCACACGGTGGTGGAAAACATGAGTTTTAACTTCTTTTTCTCGAGGTAGACTAGAAATCCTGAGCAATCATCCAGCTCAAAACACACAGTGCTACACCAAAAATGTGCACGTGCACACACACACACACACACACACACACACACACTTTTGCGGAGCTGTCAGTAAGTAATTAAAGATCACAGCTCTACCATCTGCGGTAAGAAGTTGAAAGTCAGATGTAGACTGAGCATGAAGTTGGCCTTCTCCCTGCAGGAATCTATGTTAACTGCACAGAACCTGGGAAGAGGTGGTACAAAGGACTGAATGCCCATGTCCTCTCACATGCATGTATGATCTACCTAACCCACGAGGAGATGGTGTGTTAGGAGGTGGGGTCTCTGGAAGTTGGGTCCCTATAATGGGATGCCGCTTTTCTCAAAGAGACCCCAGAGAGCTCCTTCACCCCTTCTACTGTGTGAGGACACAGCAAGAAGTCACCATCTATGAGCCAGGAAAAGGACCCTCACCAGAATGCCTTGATCTTGGACTTTCAGTCCCAGAGCTGTGAGAAATAAATGTCTGGTGTTTAAGCCTCCAGTCTGTGGTGTTCTGTTACAACAACCTTAATGGACTAAGATGGAGGAAAAAGCCAAAGTCCTGCCAAAGGAGAGTCTACTAGGAGATCCTGATGAGGCACCCCTTTAGCCTGAGAGTTAAAGAGAAATAAACCCATTCCAGAGAAAGAAACAGCAAGGAAAAGTGTATATCACAATCCTGGTCCTAAACGTAAGGAGACCTAAACAAAATGCTCCAATGTGTAACCAGAAGCTGGCCCTCACATCCATTTGTAACACTATCTGAATCACCTTCCAGCCACATATTTGGGCTGGAAGACCTTGGACAAACATCAAGAAGCAAATGTCTTGTGTTTGACAGAAGCAAACACAAATTATATTTAGAGAAATATACCTTCAACATATGCCTCAGATAATTCCTACACGGGAAACCTTCAAGGAAGATGCGCTCATAGGTAGCAGTCACAAGCCCTCAAGGAAGAGGGGCACCATGTGTGAGAGCCAGCAGGAAGACCAGAGTCAACCCAGCAACTCGCGAGATGTTGGCATTACCAGACCCGACCTTAAATGTCATCTGATCTAGTCTATTATACATGTCTACATTAATTAAGTAATTAAGCAGTCAATCAGTGGATTATATTTAATATGGATGAATATACAAGGTGACTAAAAAATGTAAGCAAATAATAAGGAACCTAAAAAATAGAAAAGCAAATGTGGGAGAAAAAAAATAAGATTTCTAGAAATGAGGAATAAAAAGCTAAAGTTAAAATAATTCAATTTAATTCCACTTTAATTGTGACTTACACAGCTGAAAAGGCAATTCGTCAATTGGAAAATAGATCTGAAGCAATAATACAAATTGCAGTAATAGGAAAAAGTGAAAGAAAATGAAGACAATTCAAGGGGCATGATGAAGAAAGTGTTCTGCAACTCATCTGCTCAGAATTCTAAAAGATAAAAGAAACTTTTGGGAATTAACTTGTGTGAATTTTCCAGATTTGTGGAAAGACAATCCTCAATTCTAAAAGTCCAATGTCAGGCAGGATAAGGTAAAAAAAAATCCATATCGCGACTAATCAAAATGAAATTTCAAAGGAAGAGAAGTTACTGGAACCCTTAGCAAGAAAGGAAGATCTAAAAGACCCTGAGTTACTTTTTAGCTGCAAAGATGGGAGTCAGAAAACAGTGGAGTTTATTTTTTTATTTGCAGTGAAAACAAATCAATAAACAGCCTAGCTGTACCTTCACTAAAGCTATATTTTTTCAAAAGTGAGTGTAAATTAGAGACAAAAGCTAAATGCATTTGCTTCAGCCAGAAATGAAATAACAGAACATTTTGATTCGTAGAATTTTAACAGTTTGGCTTAAAATACTGCATAAAAAATGTTCCAGATGCCTGTTGTTTCCAGGCCTTTGTATCGTGCTGGAGGGTAAAGATATTATCTTTTGACTTCTTTATGAAAAACCATTAAGTGACGCTACAACCTTGTAGATTACACTTGGTAGAAATTTAAAGACTAGAGTGGAGTCAAAAACCTCAGTGCATTAGAAAGAATCCAAGAAAGAGGAAAGGCAAAACAGGAGCTAATGCACAAATGGCGAAAACTGAAGAGCATGAAATGAGATGGTAGCGGGTTCAAATCCGTGAGTAAAGAGGGGCACTGACGAAGATGAGGGCGCGCTTCTGGAGCGAGGGAGGAGTCTGTGTCTCGGTCCTGGCGGTCCTGCGCGAGGGGCTGCTGGGATGCCCTGTCCTCTTCTGTCGGCTTGCATCACCGGCTCCAAGGGGACACTCGGCCATCAGCATGTCAGAGTCAACAAGAACGGCGGGGGAGGGGTGAAGGGGGCGAGACCATGGCTTCCTTTCTGAGGCTGTGACCCAGTTGCCTGGGAGCTGGCTGTGCTCCTCTGCTCACATCCTGCGTTCCTGTGCTCGGTTCCACTTAGCTGGATGCTCAGCCCCATGAGGGAATGACGGCCGTCCCGGGGGTCAGAGGAAGAAGTGGGAAAGGATATTGCCGGCAATTAGCGCTTTCTGCTCTCATGTTCGCTGTAAACGGACCAAACATTCTGGCGAAAACGTAAATATTTTAACACTGGATTTAAAAACATCTAGCTAATTGCTGTGTATTAGAGGCACATCCAAATTATAAGAATTTAGAAATTTTGGGTGGTTGAAAATGTTTCTTCCTATAAACGGATAAATATGCATTAGCTTGTAAAGACGCAGACATATATTTTTGCGTTAACTTGAAGTGCCTGCGCACACACTCGCGTAGGCAGAACTCAACAAAAGAGAGCAGGTGTAATACTACTTTATCAAGGAAAAGAGACCGAAGGGGAGAGACCACTACTAAAGATAAAAAGGTCTATAACATGAAAGTGTCCATTTCCCAAAGGAGATCTAACTAATTTAGAGGCACCTAGTAATAAAGCGTTAAAAGCAAACATTGTCAAAGGCACAGAGAGAAACTGGCCGGTTTTGACATTATGTTAGGAGATTTTTAATAAAACGGCTGGGCTCTACTTCTTGGCTATGTGATATTTGGCCATCCCTTAAGCTGTCTGCAATTCCTAATGGTAAAATGGTACAATAAAGTAATAAATGCTTCCTAATGCTGTATAAAATAAATAGCCAAGATAATGTACTTAGCAAAGTAGGGACAGGAAATAAGCCATAAAACGAAATATTATTATTACAATGTTCTTAGTGGGGGAGGGGCAACACAGATGGTCCTATTAAAGAAAAGCAATTCTAATTACACTGCGTAATAATGAACAGGAGACAGGACACTGGAGGAGAGGGTGATGAAGTAAATCTGGAAGCGATTTCGAGTGGTTCCAAAATAGGAAATAATAGCCCTTTCATTTCAGGTTGTTGCCAACGCCACAGAAAAGTTAAAGCAGGCAGGGAAGAGCTGTGGCAAACACACAGAAAACTATTTGGTAGTGGAGTCTGTCGATCTATTTGCCTTGGGGGAGAAACATATTGCAAAAAATTGCGGATGGCCCGAGAACAAGAAGAAGACTCCAAATTCTTCAAATTTTGCCTTGAAGTATTTATTTGCTGCCATGAAACCCATTTCTTTCCCTGCCGGAGTGACGCTTTGGCATGCGACTCATGGCCTGGTCCTGACCCATTGCTCTGAAGGTCCGGGAGCCTGTGTGAGCACGCAGGGGACGGGGAGGAAAACCACGCCGTGTATCAGCGAGAACACGCCTCTCCCGTCGCACAGTCCTGCCGTGGGGTAGGAGATGTGTTCGTCCAGTTAGTGTGGACATGGTCCCTCCGGTCGCGGGCTTCCTAAGTATTGTGTAAGCAGATAACTCCACGCTGACCCCTTTGGCTACATCCCCGGGAGAGCCACCGAGGTCTGGCGGATGTCTGGTTTTGCATTAAATGTCTGGAGCAGTTGGGCTCACGATGAGCTCCGTCGTCTTTGATTTAGCTCCGTGCAGTTCCCTGGCATGGGAGCTGGTGTCGTCAGTGTCACTTCATGTCAGGTGTTTCTAAGTTTGTTTGAAAAACGCGAGGAAAACCACTATGTCACCCTTGAGGCTTGCCTGCGAACACCTCGATGCTGTCCAAACAGAAGGTGGCAAAACAGGTATTTTTCTAAAAGGCATATTTGGTTGCTCTAAAACAGAGCAATAAAGATTGCGCAATCTAGAGGAAGGAACAGTTTGTTTTGCCCCGTTTATTGCCAGTTAAATGCCAGAAGACATTTAAAGTAACAGCAGCCAGCATAAAGGAGGGGAAAAAATCAAGAAGAAGTGTTATGATCTTAAAGTAAGCCTATTATTTTCTTCCCTTCCATGGTTTCACAAAACTTGCTACACCTTTTGGCACTAGAAACTGCATATAATGTTTTTGCTCTGCAAATGCCAGGAAGGCATCATATAAAATTATAGCAGCAGAGGTGCTATAACGCTGAGTAGGAAACGGAAGTTCCGTAGAGAGTGAATCGGTTGATGTTACCTTCACTCCAATAAAGCAAAATGTACTTTAAGAGACAGAGTGGACTTGGACGTATGCTAAATTCCTTTCCAGTAGACCTCGGCGTGACTGCCCTGGACTCTGCGGACCTTTCACAGCTAGCACCCCGCGGTCCCACGGGGCTCTGATGCAGCCGCTGCCAGATGCCTCCTGGATTCCTTCTTCTGGAAGTCTCCAGAGCTGCCCGGCTGACTCTGCCAGCCAGCTTCAGAGCAAGATCGACCGTGATGGATCCACTTGGATGAGAAGGGGGGGCACAGAATCAATCAAATCATGAAGCGGACCGTCTCCCAGAAGAAGCCCACTTCCTGCTTGTGCATGGCCAGCATCGATCCTGCTGCCCCGACTGTGATGAGCACCGACCTGTCCCTGAGCACCGGCCCTGGGGCGCCACGCTCGCCGGCCAAGCCCCCTCACCTGAAGTGACCAGGGCAACGGTGAGTTGGGAGTGGGATAGCAAGACGAGGAGAAAGAGGCGGCTTGGTCTCCACCTTCCTCCACCATCTTGAATGCTGACCTAGCCTCCAGCCTCGGGGTCAGTGTCCGAACACCAGCCAGTGGGGTTGACTTAGCTCAGAGTGTCTTGTGCTTCTGCGTGTTTTCCACCTACTGTCTTCGTCCCCGCTCCACACATCTGCACTGCTCGTGATTCTCAAGGCTGAGTGGCTGAGGGACAGGCCAGTGTGTGTCTGGGGGAGAGAGGGTGCTGGGAAGGGGTGCGGGAGGCATGCCAGAGGGGGCTTGGAACACCGCGGGACGCTCACCCTGCCCAGGGCCAAGGATGCTGCACCAAGTCAGAAGCGAATGCATATTTATGATTTACTTGGAGTCTCATGTTAAACACGGTTCTCAGCACCCCCGTCGCCGGGAGCGTCGGGCTGCCTAGGGATCGAAAATATTCTTAGCTAAGATTGAATGGAATACAGAATGCGCCCCGCATACATCTAGGGAAATGTCATGTACGAACCAGAAACTTCCTTGGAATAGGAAGAAGTGATCCTTTCCGTTTAGAAACCTAACTAATATAGAATAAAAGCTGCTGTTTGCTATTCTATTTAGAGAATGTCATTTGTAAGTTATTAACAAAAACGGAACCCAAAATTGGCATCGCAGGGGTAAAAGGAGTAACAGGCACAATCACCACATTTTCTCGGCTCTGTGGGATCATTTTATTTACTCTCTCGCTCATTCACTCATGCCTTCGTCCAGCACATGTACATTAGCTGACTTCTGGGTGCTGAGCGTGGTGATTTGTGTAGATAAAGGACAATAAAGACCAAGATACTGTCCTGTCCTCAGGGAGGTTACAGACCAGTGGAGGTCAGGCATCAAACAAGTAAAAGCCCCAAAGGATATATTTCTGTAATGTATCTTAAACTTTGTGAAGGAAAAGGCCAGGCACAATGAGATATTTTACCAGAAAGTCCAACTTTGATGTAATGTGAGCTCGCTAAGGACACTCTTCAGGGACCTGGCATTTACACTGCATCTTGAATGACAAGTAGGAATGAATTTGCTCGGGATTGGAGAGGACGCCGCTTATGCACCAAGAAGGACGTGCTTTGGGCCCTGTGACAAAACTGCTTTACGAGGGAGGTGCACGTGCACAGAGACGCTGCCCCTCATCACCCACTGCGGGTCCAAAAGAGGGCTGACCGTCACCTTGATGGGGCGGCCCCCTTCCAGAGAGCATGAGATCAACCGTCTGGGTGCCAAGGACCGCCAGCCTGGAGACCCCTCCTGGGCCCCTCCCCCCACCCCCACCCCACAAACAGCCTGTTCTGTGAAGTGCACGAGCTTGTGAATTCATCCCAGCACATTCGCCTGGAGCATCTCCTTGTGCTCGCACAGTCTTGCCTGAGCTGTCATGTGCTAGGTGGAAATCTCTTTCTTGCTTTCCAGGAGGCAGCCTGGCGGAGCTGGGGGCTGGAGAGGGTCCACAAAGGACAGGGCTCAACGGAAGTGGGGGTGCTAGGGTGGGGCACCTCTCTTACCCTAGAAAGACTCGACCCTGGAACAACAGAGTTACTTTGGGCACGTGCTTAGGTGCTGGTCATGGAGAGAAGCGTATGTTGACTCTCGGCAGGTCACCTTTCTGCTTTTAATGACAAGTAGAGAAATATCTCTCTGGTCACGGAGCGCTTGGATTGCAGGCTGTTTTGCTGAAGTGTTTTGAGAATCCTTCTGAGGACCCCGAGCTGTGCTGCCATCCCCCAGGAGGGTTCTGTCATCCAACATCCTTACCGTGTGCTATTGACGTGTGAATAATTCAGCTCCTCTGGCCGGAAGCAAGGGTGCAAGGTGTCACCGGTGACTTCAAGTAAAGCTGAGCTGCTCGCCCCACGGATCGCGCGGCCCACTTTGTGTTCTTTCCCGTGGTTGTGGTTGTGGACACACCGTTGTCCTTCCCAAAGCACTTAGTCTTCGTCCAAATCCTAACTCATCCTCATCCCACACCTACAAGGAGTCCGTCATCATGAGAACCCAGCCCCTTGCCCGGTCTCCTTTCCTTCCCCAAGTCCCTCCTGGTGAATTTATCCCCCACACTTAGCTCTGTATCCTTATTCTTGGCTAACGCTGGGTCCTGACTGGTTGGGATTATTGGGATTATTTCAAAATACGCTGGAGTTTCTGCTGGTGCTGAGTCAGTCTCAGGGTTGATTACATTCCCGGTTTTAATGCCAGAACAAACAGTCTCTAACACGTCCTTCAGATCTGTCCGTCTCACAGAGCTGCTTCGTTCCCCTCCCAGAGCCTAGAATACCCTGGTTTTCGGTGGCTGAGGGGTCCACTTTTCTCTCGAGAATTAATAAGGCCCTGGGCCAATTCTTATCGGATGAGCTGTATGGTGAGAACACATCTTATTTGGGGATAGAAACTGGCTTGTGTAGAAAAAAGCCTTTAATTGTAATTGGTTTCATGAAAGCAATTCGTAGGTTACAGCTCATTTGTGCACATAAAATAATATTCCTAGTCTTTGCTTAACAAGTGAACATGTCTGAAAAAATGGGACATATAATTACACTTGAATGCCCGCCCACTTGGGTGGTCCATGGACCAGCAGCCCTGGCATTATCTGGGGGCTTACTGGGGATGCAGACTTTCAGCCCCCCTCCCTCCTACTAAATCAGAAACCATTTTAACAAGATCGCTCAGTGATTTATATGCACAATAAAATTTGAGGCCCTCTGGCTTCATGCAAATTACAGAATCTTTATTTCCTTCTGAATTCCTGGTCCTGAGCACAGGGATTCTCCTTGACTGTGATCATGGTGCGGGGGGGTGGGGGGGGGGAGGGTTGCACAAAGGTCCGTGGGTCTTGTATTAATCACGCTTTTTATTTTTTATTTTCTAGATTTTCTGGTGCTTTGACATCTTGGGCTTTCTCTTGTTGACCTGGGAGAGAGACTCGCCTGCCAGGGTGAGTTCTATCCCCTTCCAGCCAGGGTGCCTTTCACAGACAGACCACCCAGTCCATCCCATTCCTCTGTGGGGCTCTTGCACTCAGGGCCCGTCTCCCCTGCGGATCCCCCTCCTCTAGGAACCGAGAGCCACATACTGTCTTTTCAAAGGCAATCATTTCCTGACCTGGTGGTCTCACCATTTCTGATTAATAGTAAAAGCTACGTTTTAAAACAAGCATTCTCCTGAGATGCTCTCTCCGGCAGCAGGAAGGTTAGCAAGTTACTTCAGGGCATGGGATGGTTCCAGAAGAGAGGGCCCTGAGTCGGCTTCTCTTTGCTGAGCCGGGAGGCAGCTGGGGGCTGAGGATTCAGGGGGCGACTCTCACCTGTGCACCTGTTGGGTCGCCCTCCAGGCCTCCTTGGCCACAGCCCACAGGCAGGGCGCTCCTTCCCTGGGATGGACGCTGCGTGAATTATCGGAAGGCAGCGACAGTTGTCAGAGAAACATCTTCCTGCTATTAAACCACATCTTTTCAACGGGCCTTTGATATCTGTACGTATACTTGTGAGTGTGTGTGTGCATTTGACTTAAGGGTAAAAGATCCTAATGAAGAATAAAGAATTTTAAAATAGAGACGTTCTACTTGAAAGGGGCATCATCTGATCGCAGAACAACGGTGGCTCAGAACCAAGGAATAATGTTCGTTTCTGTCCCGGACCATGTGCTCGGTGCCTCAGCTGATGAGACGCATCAGTCCTGGGGGGCTCCTGCCGCCACTCGCCAGTCAGCTGTTTCGCTCTATTTTCCTTGTGCTCTGGGGACCTGCTGAAATTGGAAGGCGGACCGTGGACCATGAATTATCGTATGTACTGTCTCTGAGCTGGGAAATAGCATCTCCTTAAATTTTAAAAAATACCACAAATATTTTTAAATTATTTTTTTAATTATTCTTAAATTAATAATTTAATTAGAAAGGTTACCTAAAAAAGATGCCAGTCTTAGATATTCCTTTTAATAGAACACCTGTCTGAAGGAGGCCAGAGAGTTGTTTCCCTTAGACGTTTATCATTCGTCTCCTCGGGCCAGATCCCCAGCTGGGATCCCGCTTCTAGGCTCCAAAGCGGTGGCTGCGCAGGCCGGGAAGAAGCCGGAAGAGGAGCCGTCTGTGTCTGGAAATCAGCTGTCACGGAGAGGACTGCCTTCAGCAACGGCCCATCTTCTGTTGGGAGAGACTCCGACGTCCCTTGAGAAGGGCCTGCAGGTGCGGCTCAGACAGCCCCCGGCACTCACGCCTGGGTTTTGTTCCTGCCGTCCGCGCTGAGTGAGTTAGGCGACTCACAGTCTATAAGACGGTGACCGACGTGTCCCCCATGGACACATGCTGTGCCTTCATCAAACAATTCTCCCTCTTGCTTCTGTCGGTAACCTCCCCTCTCCCTCCCCAGCCATGGCCTCCCTTCCTGCCACCTCCAGTGACCCACATGGCGCCCCAACCCAGACGGTATCATGCTTGCATCCGTACGTGCTCACTCTCTGACCACCTCCTGCGGGCCCAGGCCCCCAGCCGCCTTGGGAGAGAATCTCCGAGAGAACCGGGCTCCTCACCTCCATGCACGTCTACCAGAGCGGCCGCCCACAAACAGGCTGGCGTCTGAGAAAATGCCAAGGTCCTGGGGCACATTCTGTGTGCATTGAACTGAGTGGACGGTGGGCTCCAGGAGCATCTGAATGGAGCTGCCACATAGAGTGTTCGCCTTATTTCTAAGTGAATGTTCCTCATGCTGTTTTACAAAAGGCAGACCGCAGAAACCCTTCTGAGCAGGAAAATGAGCATCAGAGACTGTCTTTGTGGATCTGTAACCAAAAGTCTCACATCTGAGTGTGACTCATGGGCAAACATGAGACGTGAGTCTGAGTTAGGCTGGGTTCAGTTAACTATAAATACGAACCGTTTTCCGCTAAAATAGCATAGAGCATTTTATTATTTAATTTCCCTACTAATTTGAACTTGGAAGTTCTGATGAGTTTTCAGTGTGCGGGAGCCCAGCACCACTGGGTTTTTCCAGTTTCCTCTGGTGGCTTGACCACCTGCATCCGTGTGACTAGACCGCACCGTGAGGGGTGGGTAAGTGATGCTGGACCGCAATGAATGAAAGGCAATCTTGTCTGGTCCAAAGCCCACCGTCTGTAGATTGAAAAAGATCCAGGCTCATGGTCAAATTCTGCCATTTACCATCCACATGAGCATCCCAATGTTCACAGCAGCGCTTTCAATATCCCAATCATGGAAGGAGCCTCGATGTCCATCAGCGACGGTGGATCAAGAAGATGTGGTTTCCACGTGAGTTTCAGTGGATCAAGTTTTCTGTGGTCGTCCATGAAACTGGGACTGATGACTAGGTCTCTCTCACAGGCGGTTGTGGGGTTGGCTGAGACACGGGAGTAAAAACTCAGGGTCATGCGGAAAACATCAGAGTCAAATGCCGACTGGTGCAAACCCATAAGTGCCGGAGAGAACAGACTGGGGATTGCGGGCGAAGCAGGCACACTGGTGCTGAGATCATTTATCCACAGGGATTTGTAACCTGTTCGTATCGTTGTGACAGGAGTGACCACAACAGAGCAAATTCCTCCTACATGCAGGACGTCTGGAACAATTTCGTGGGTTCAGCGTTAATACCACTCAGAGCCTCGGGCAGACCAAGGACCGCCAGCTATTGACATGCCCCACCATCACGGTCGGCTTTCTGTTTCTGGGCACTTGTCTCTACTCCATTTCCCTTACCCGGCAGCCCCGGGACTCTTAGAAATGCTTACAGCATGGGTCTGCCCTGCAAATGAAGGTCTCCTTAATAAGGACGGGCAGGATGTCTGCACTCACTCCTGCCTTCTGAGCCCCACTCACACAGCTCACAGAGAGCACTCTGGAAGCCTTGAAGAGAAGGGAGGCCTCCTGCCCTGCCCCGTGTGGCCCTGAGCGGCCTGTGGTGGTGGGCGCTGGGCAGGTGGTGGCCTGAGCTCCATCCCTGGGTGTGAGGCCCCTTTGAGAAGGTGCTGTGAAGTATAAAGAGTGACCCCCATTTCTGAGTTAGGTTCCTGACTCTTCTGGATTCTTCCTTTAAAAAAATGTTGTTAATGTTTATTTACTTTTGAGACAGGGAGAGAGAAAGAGGGGGACACAGAGAGGGAAACACAGGAGAGGGGCAGAGAGAGGGAGACACAGAACTCAAAATGGGCTCCAGGCTCTGAGCTGTCAGCACAGAGCCCGATGTGGGGCTCGAACCCATGAACTGTGAGATCATGACCTGAGCCGAAGTTGAATGCTTAGCCAGCTGAGCCACCAGGCGCCCCCCTTCTGGATTCTTTCACTTTAGAATTGACTTAGTGGCCGAGATCCCAGGACGCACAGACTTCCTCGTGGGGGAGGCCCCGGTGCCTGGTTGTCACCCGTGTTAGCTGGTACGGCGTTTCCAAGCTTCCCGTTGTCTCACCAAGAAACGAGACGTGCAGGCCACAGGTCTCCGTGAGGAGTGAGCACCACAGGCGCACAGTGGGCGCCCACGTCCTGGCTGTGCCTTCTCGCTGGGGCCACGTTATCCTGCACTTCTTCGCTTTCCCCTCTCTCAAGGTCCACACCTTTCTCCCATTCTTACTGCCGTCGCTTGCTCCCTCCGGGGTCACCGCTCTGTGGCCCTGGCGGACTTTGAGACCTTGGTTTTCCTCCAACACTTTATCCGCCACTATTATCCCTCATGCACCACTGTGCGTGTGATTGCCCTCAACACCCTCATTCAGGGTTTATGGACTTCCTCCACTCCCTCGGCCTTAACCTTTGTCTCACATCTACAACCCTCCCAAGGGACACACCCGGGCGCCGCTGACCATTACCAGGAACTGCTCATTCCCAAAACACCTAATCCACAGACACACCGCTCCATTCCTTCTGCTTCCCAGCCCTCCCCAAGCGGGGCCGTCCGCCTCCCCTCACGGCCCGTCCAGGCTCTCGATCGCTCTTTTCTCCTGGGTCTGGCTTGCCCGCCTCGGTCCCTTCAGGCCTGGACACAGGACTGCCCCCTCAGTGCTGTGACCTCACTCACTCAGCAAATATTTCTTGACCGACGGTGCCGTGTGCGGCCATCTCTCTCCATGTGCGCTCTGTGCCCTTCATATCCACTTACATCGCTTCCTCTCCTGGGCCAGACACGCATTATACGCCCATATTTTATGAAACCTGCGGCCAGAGCGATCGTAAAATGCACCATTACATTATGCACTGCGTAGCATGAAAAAATGTTGCCAATTAACATTGAAGAATGCCATCAATTATAAGAGGCATTCTGCTTTCAAAGCTGTTAAAATATGGAAAAAATATGCATCTTATAATATAAAAAGTAATGGTATTTGTGAGATCAATGCCAAAATGCTTCCTAGTCTTCCTTTCCCTTTAGATATCAAGTTCCTTAAAATAGGCTGCGCAGCGGGTTTCCGCCTTCCCACATCCCAGATAGTCCTCATCTCGCTCCAAGCCGCCTCCCTCGTCTAATGAAATCCATCTCCTAAACATCACCGGTCCAGTTACAATGGCCGAATCCAAGGATGGGATATTAGGTGACATATCGAGAGGCTGGAGGGCAGGAGACTCTGCTGATGGTCCCACCTCTGCCCCTTCCTTTTGGGCTCCTGGTTCTTTCTAACACGTCAGCTCAAAGCTCTATTTTTCACTGTTCAATTCTCTTCTACGGGCTGCTCGTCTGTCTTGTTCTTCGTGGTCACACCTGCTATCCTAGCCTCCTGTGATTCCTCTCCTTCTGCAGAAACTTCCAGAAAGGGCTCCCTGACAGCTCTTGCTCAGGTCACCTTTCACGTCCTCTGTCAACCCAGCGAACATCTCCGTCTTCACCTTGACCATCATCAGCATCAGGCACAGACCGTCACTTCTTCCTCTGAAGGAAGACACAGCCCTCCCCGGTCGTGGGAGACGTGCACTCCTGGTCTTCCTCCTGGTGTCTGTGCTGTATCTTATCCCTGTCCCTCTCATCTCGGACGCCCCCGGGGTCTGTTCCTGGGTGGGGGAGGGGTCTTTCTCCGAGTGACCTCTCCAGCCCCTCTGCTTTGAGTACGGTCCAAGTCTGGTCTAGAGCCCCTAAACTGCTGAGCCCAGACCTCTCCGTGAAGGCCAGGCTGTCCTGCCTCACTGCCCACTTGCTTAGCCAATCGGTGTCTGAACCTGTGGTGTCCAAAGATAAAACTCTTCCATGTTCTTCTCCATCTCAGAAAACCTCAACTTTCCCCTGCTTGTTCCTCAGGCAACAATGCAGAGGGTTCTCTGTGGTTCCTGCCCCCACACCCCACATACCACCCCTCCTCCTGGCTGCGATTGGGCACCCACACCCAGGTCCCCAGAGGCCATGTGGGCCTGGGGGGTCCCAGTCAGCTCATCTGCAGCCTGCACCCCATGCTCAGTGCACCCCAACTGTCGATGGCGACCCCAGGTGGCCTGATGCCAGATCTGCACTCCCCCTGGCAGCCCCCTCCTGTCCCCCTTCCCTCCCCTCCCAATGTCCCCACCCTTTGGGATGCCCAGACCTTGCCTTTGGGGTCCTGTTGGGGCTGCTCGCTGGCCACTCCAAGTGTGTCTATTATTTTTTGATGCAACATTTCTTGGTTCTTGTTTTAACGTTTGCCATCTTTAACTTGCCCTGACAGTTGCCGATAATAATTTTTTAAAAGTGGGGATAGCAATTCTAAGCAAATAAGGATTCTGAACTATTCCTATCATTGGACAAGGTTGGCATGTGGCCAGATTGATAATGTGAGAGTGTGTATACATTTTTCAAAAATAAAATTCCATAAAGAACTGTCCCTTTCAACTTGCAAGATTTCAAACCCTGGACCTTATCCAAGGTCCTAAGCAGTGAACGTGGGAAAATATCCATTGAGTTTTTCTCTCCAATGACTAAAAATGTCTCACTTATTCCATGGAGACCTCACTTAATGTTTTTACTAAAGCAAATGATTTGTGAATAAAAACTTGTGGTACGATATATACTGAAGTATGGGGTGACTTAAAATAAAAATCATGCCCACTAATCAAATACTGCTAAGTGGAAACTTTTAAGTATTTTGCAGAGGCTTCGACATTTCAGAATAGGGAAACCCGCCCAGAAAGAAAAGTCTCCTTGGAGAACCTTTTGTTTCCCAGTTATTCAATTTATCCGCTCTTGATGTAAAACAGATTTGGACGTAGGTGGTGTAAGTGGTAGACGGACAGCTGTATTGATCCGGAAGTCATGCTGAGTGCCCCTGGTGGTGTTCCTTCAGAAGACGCCCCTGTGTTCCCAGTGCAAACACTGTAGGGGCTCATAAATGTTTCTGCGGACAGCCCGGGGCCATTCATGTGCCTGACTCGGGTTCTGTCCCATGACCTTTCACCCTTCACAGTGTTCAAAGGCCAAGTTAATGAAATTCTTAAGCTTTAACACGGTCTTTAATCAGAGTAGACAAGGTTGCCCCCGGCAAGCTCTTGGTGGAAGTCCAGAGTAAGAGGAGATCCATCTCAGAACCCCCTGCAGCTGAGTCGTGGTCCCGTGACTAACCACCCCCACCCCCGCGTCCTGCGTGGGTCGCAGTGATGACCGTACCCCTTTAAGACACCCCCACCTCCCTCTCTGGGCTTCTCTGGCCCACTGGAAGGTACTCCGACACCCCAGTGCTCCTTTCATCTGACTGCCAAAAGATGACAGGAGGTTGGAAGGGTTACCTGACACTCCCGCATGCGTACTTCTGATGGTGTCTGTGACGCCGACGGCATGGTGAGGGATTCGGTGGTCAGGGAGTTCTTAAGGTCTTAGTAGAAGTCCAACAGTAGAAAGCATCTTGTTGAGAAATTCCAGAGGCACACGTTTCTTTTCCCGCACTTTCTCTAGAGATTCTTTCCACGTTTACTCTGAGTGTGTGTGTGTGTGTGTGTGTGTGTGTGTGTGTGTGTGTTTGCTTTAAGCACCTTTGGATTACTTTATTTTTGGTGCCCTGATGGAGTGCTCTGATGGCATGTCAACCTCTCATTTGCGATGTGTCCCCTGCGTTACAAAGTACAGGAGAGTGACAAAATGGGGAAGCGCTACACTCACGAGAAGGTTTCCTTATCATGATGTGTGAGCTGTCACAGCTTGTGTGTGGCCTTTCATCCTGCCTTCCATGGATGATGCCAGTGGTGTGTGGCAGTCTCCTTCTGGCCTCTGAAATTCTACAGCACAGACCCTTGGGGTTTTGTAGACCTAGAAACACAAACCTCACTCCAAGGGCACCATCGTTGGGGTTCTTAATTCTCTTATGCTGTATTATGAGATGCGGTCATCAAAGTTGGCAGTTGTGCACCATACTCGAAATGGTTTTCTTCCCCAAGCCAAGAATGACCAACCAAGAGCGTCCAAGAAGCAACTGGAACACAGGCATCCAGAGCAGCTGGGACCGATCACACACGGGTGTGTGGCTAAAAAAAGACTGGAAATAACAAAGCAAACTGTCCCACTTTCTAAAATCACAGGAGTATATACACACCCGCCAAATGTGTGGGTCCACACACACCCCTCGTGTCAGGAGAGCACCATCACAGGGACCCAAGCTCACCCTCTCTCACCTCCCTTCCCTTCTCCTCTCCTTCAAAAGGACATCTGGACATCTGTACATATGCCTGATGATGCCTGCTGCCTGCTGTCTTTTTTTTAAGTTTATTTATTTTTGAGAGAGAGAGAGAGAGCACTTGTGTGGAGCACATGAGCAAAGGAGGGCTGGGGAGAGAGGAAGAGAGACGGAATCTCAGACTGCATGCTCCCAGCATGTAACGCAACTCAGGGCTCGGACTCAGGAACTGTGAGATCCTGAGCTGAAATCTAGAGTCATTCACTTAACCAACTGAGCCACCCGGGCACCCCCCGTCTTAGTTTTCTGATTGACTTCTTATCCATTTTTCTGGCACTGGTATCTTTTCCAAACTTAAGGGGGCTCTTCTGGTTTAAAAATCACAGAGTAACAATGATCTTATTAGTTCCTTCATTTCAATCTAAAAGGAATGCAGAAAACAGAGACAGTATGTTTTTCATGAAGATATCTTCTATCAAGATACAACGTGATACAAATATTAGCAGAAATTACGTAATTTTCACTCAAAAATTTTAAAAATAATTCTTATTGTATGTGTTTGTAATTATAAACATTAAATAAATAGCAATAGTTTACCCAGCGATTGTCCACAGTTTAGTAAGGATAATTTGTCCACTTTTTCTCCATCAGGGACAGATTAGGGGTGAGAATTCCAAGCTGCATGAACTCTCTCGGTTGAGAGGAGCTGGGTGAGTGCCCACAGTAGAAGGAGACAGGAGAGTGCAGTCATGCCCCTCACAGCTGGGATGTGTGCCCATCTCGCCCCCACTGGAGGGGCGACAGTAAATACATACTCATATTTGGTCTTATGTTAGCTTCCCTGCGAAACAAACCTTGAGAGATGGAAGTTTATCTACAGCTTCCCCTCCCCCTTCCCCCTCCCCACCACGGGGGCTTCAGGCACGGGGCCATGGGGGTTCGGGGAGTAGAGGGAAGAAGTGAATGAGCCAAGGGAACCCGGGATTCAGGCCCCACAGTCCCAGCTGGGACTCAGGCTGGATGCCCCTTCGAAGTGTTCTCACGTGATGTCTTTGTCCCTAGCGCTGGCCGGTTGTTGGATGCAAGTTGCCCTAAATGGGGGCGTACCCGTGGGCAAGGGGGCTCTGCGCAGCTGAGGGGGGTTCTCAGTGCTCCCAAGCAAGTCCTTGGTGCACAGGGCTGTGGGGGGTGGGCATCCTGGCAACACACCCCGCGTCCACGACACACGCACATACTGTGTACCACCTATGTCTGTAGATACACACATGAGTGGATATGTAAGTGTCACACACTCATCCCCACATAAATCGTTCTTGCTGTTGCGTGGTGGGAGTGTGTCCTGGGGAAGAGGAGGATGTAGACGTGATCCGATGTGATCTTGGATTTATTTCTCTGGTCCTTAAATCATAGGCCGACGGCCCCATGTTGGCAGCAGGACTGCAGCCCCCTATGCTGCCTCTCTGCTCGGCAACCGCACACCCGGCCTCTCTGGGAAAGACAGGTCCAGTTGATACAACTCTCCAGGAAGAAGGCTGTTTTCACCCCCCATGAGGAATATTAATGCTGATTCACAGTGGGAATTCCTCGGCCACAGAGGCTGTCTGCGGTGTGGCTTTTTTTTTTTTTTAATTTTTAACGTTTATTTATTTTTGAGAGAGAGACACACAGAGTGTGAGCAGGGAGGATCAGAGAGAGAGAGGGAGACACAGAATCTAAAGCAGACTCCAGGCTCTGAGCTGTCAGCACAGAGCCCGACCTGGAGCTCAAACCCATGAACCATGAGATGACGACCTGAGCCAAAGTCGGCCACTTAACTGACTGAGCCCCCCAGGCACCCCTGGAGTGTGGCTTTGACCTACTTTGGGCTTCTCTCTGTGCCCCGATGATGTTACAGACCCTTGACTCTTGCGTTTGACTTGCCATGACTCATAGTGCACAATATAATCATTTTTTCACTTTTATTCTAGAAGGTTGGCCTCTCCTCAGCAGACAATGGGCAATTCAGTCCTATTCCATCACTGACAGATAATTTAATTTGCTTTACCAAAATCCTTTTGTTTTACCTCTAACTCTTTCTAGATGACCTCTTCCATAATAATTGTATCTCTGCAGTCTCCAGACATGCTTTGTTCCCATCACAATGACCGCATAAAAATATGTAGGTTAGGAAGACTCTTTTTGTCCTGTGGAAGGTCAAAGTCGACTCCTTTATTGGAACCTTCCATGGGTATTTATAATCAGGAGAACTTCATCAATGACAAAGGGAAATACAAATGCCCTACAAGAAAGTAGATACTCACTATAATTGAATTATAATTTATGAAGCACTAGCAGCAATTTTGATATAGTCGTGATTTTCTTAAAGATAAAAACAATTTGAAATAAATTAAGTAGTCTGTCTCCAGAAAGCATTACGGAGCTTAGGCTCTGAGGCTTGATTGCCTGCATTTGAATCGCAGCTCTGTCCCTACTGGCTGTGTGACCTTGGACAGGTTACTTCGCTCTCTGGGCTTCAATTTCTTCAGGCGCAAGAGGGAAATGATATGAGTGCCTACCTGATAGCATTTCTGTGAGATTTAAATGAATTAACATGTGTAAAGTGCTTAGAACACTGATTGGCAGAGAGTAGGTAGTGCAAAATATGAGCTAACTTCTATGAACTATTCTTTTTAAAACAATTTTTTAAATGTTTATTTTTTTTGAGAGTGAGGCAGCAAGCTGGGGAGGGAAAGAGAAAGAGGGAGAGAGGGAATCCCAAGCAGGCTTCACACCATCAGCACAGAGCCTGACTCAGGGCTTGAACCCACGAACCGTGAGATCATGACCTGAGCAGAAACCAAGAGTCTGATCCTCAACTGAATGAGCCACCCAGGTGCCCCTCGTATGAAAGGTTTTAAAGCAAAATTAACTCCCCTTCTTATAGAAGCTTTTGGGTCTTGCCATACTTATGTATCTGTTCAGACTTTTTAGTGCCTTGAGTATCACATTGGCAGCGAGGATAAAACAGATGGGGGAAGGAAACTGGTATTTCTCGAGTGCCTGGAAAGTGCTGATCGCATATCCATCATGATCGAAGGCCCACATATTCCTGCAGATGAGGAATAAGAAAATGAGATGAAGTACCTTCCCTGAAATCATAGGGCTTCTAAGTGGCACAGCCAAATTTGTGACTACCCCGGTCTGCCTTTGCAGTCACTTTGTCAGATGACCTTGAGTACCCAGAGAATCAATAAAAGAGCACTCTATAGACCAGTGATTGCTGGGACAGCCGTGGTCTCTCCTCTCTAATACTACCTCCCAAGCCCCGTCCAAGACACTGATACCAAAAGAGAAAGGAATAAAGCCATTAACTTTGAGCTAAGTGTGCCTCTGGGTTCAAGATATTATAACATTTGGTAAATGCAATCATCTACCTCCTGTGTTCTGCCTCCAGACGGTATGAAACCCAGCTCGGAGCCACAGTGATGGCATAGAAGCTTCCTAAACTTCCATATTTATGTGGTCTCATTGCTGCTGCTTTTGAAATTAACAAAAGGAGCTTAACGTTTTCCCACAGTAAATACAGGGGAAACGACAGCCCGTATCCAAGCTTCCCTAGAGGGTTTGGGTTTTGTTTGTTCTTTGTTCGTGCCTTTTACTGAAGTTTGCCTCCAGATCAGGTGGGACGCACCAGGGTCCTGACAGTCAAAGTTCTCTGTCCTCAGGCTGGTCTCCTGCTCCCGGATGTGACGTACGCCTCCCCTGGCCATTCAGGGCCAGTCCTGTGACTGCGGCTGGCTTGTAGGGACGTGGAACATGGTTTTACTGGAATTTCTAACTGTGAGAAGAATAAAGACTCGCCGTGCCCATGGTCATCAACGTCACCCCATGAAGAGAACATTTAGGTTGAGAGTAAGAACAGAAGCATTTCCTGTTCCGAATCTTCCGAGTCCCAAGACGCTGAGTTTCCCGGGGATGTGAGCGACCAAGGGTCAGCTCTTGTCCCTTTTCACATAAACTTGCTTGAGTTAGATTTCCATCCCTTGCAGGCAACAGACTTGTGTCTGTGGATCTTACCATCCCTCACATTTTTCTCCCTTTGAGTCCCTTCTACATTTACGGGTTGAGGCCCTGACACATTCGCATTAAGAATTTACAAAGATACATCACCAGTACAACTGGGCTTCTGAGCTCTTAGCTGGTAAATAATGGGAGGATATGCATTTCTGCTTCATTCTTTCTTTAAAAACGATTAGGAAAGACTCTGTGGAGGAGGTATGTCCACCTCATAAATGCCTGGCACCGGGCTGAGCACGTTACCCGGGCACGGTCTTCCTCTAAAACTCTCCGTGTGTTTTGGAGGTTTTTAAAGGGTCATTTAAAATCTTCCCATTGATGTGGCTTAAAATGGTGAGGGTTCTGTGTTGGCTGTAGGACCTAAGCTTATTGCTAGTATTTTTAAAATTTAAATCTTATTTTCTTTTCCTTTTTTTTTTAAATAATTTTTATTTGAGAAAGAGGAGGGGGGAGGGAAGAAGAGAGAGGGAGAGAGACAGAATCCCAAGCAGGCTCCACACTGTCAGCGCAGAGCCTGACCCAGGGCCTCATCTCATAAGCTGTGAGATCATGACCTGAGCCAAAATCAAGAGTCGGACGCTTAACCGAGTGAGCCGCCCAGCGCCCCATCTTGTTTTGGATAGTGCTCTGGGAAACCACACAATAGCAAGCATTCCGCCTTGGTGCCATTGTACTTATGAATCACCGTGCTTTGCTGAGGAACGGGGAGAAGGAGATATGAAGAGGAACTGGAGTTTTTGCATCTCTCTCTCTCTCTCTCTCTCTCAGTACCTTTCTGCCTCTCACCTTCCTTCCTTCCCACCTTCCTTCCATGTGTGTATTTAGCCACATCTAGGCTAGGAGAGACAGGTCATCTGTGCTCAGTGAATGTCCTTGTGAAGAATAAGCATTTAACAAGAGCCCACAGAGAAGCTCAGACAAAAGAGATAAAGAACAATTCAGAGATGCCACTGGTAGATAATAATTGTCCAATTATTTCCCAAGTGTAGTCCAGTAGGAAGTGGAATCATTTCCTTAAAAAGCACTAGAATTTGCTGTCCCCTAAACTAGGGTAACTAGAGTAGAGCTGTGTTGGCCAGTAGGCAACTCGGGCATTATTTGAACACAATGCGTGTATCGGTCCATGTGGGCTGTTGGAACAGGTATAAGGCACACACCTCTCAGGGTTCTGGAGGCTGGACACACACGATGAACACCATCACAGGGCGCCTGGGCGGCTCAGTTGGCTGAGCGTCAGACTCTTGATTTTGGTTCACATCATGATCCCGGGGTCCTGGGATGGAGCCCTATGTCAGGCTCAGCACTGGGCATGGAGCCTGTTTGAGATTCTCTCTCTCTCTCTCTCTCTCTCTCTCTCTCTGTCCCTCCCCTACTTGCTCGCTGTCTCTCTCAAAAAGAAAAAAAAAGGATTGATACTGTCACACTAGGGGTTAGGCTTCAACATAAGAATTTTGGAGGACACAGACATTCAGTCTGCAGCAATGCAGGTCAGCTTCGCAACCCCAGTGGGGGTTAACGGCCCAAGAGCTGTCATCAGAAGTCTAACCAAGAAGGGAAGTTTAGAATCACATTGCCAACAAGACGTACTTGCAAAAGCCAGAGCCACAGGGGACGTCTAGACGTCTCCACTGTGGGCAAATCCATTATTGGGATGAGGGATTCACACACACACACACACACACACACACACACACAAGAGTATAATAAAAATCAATATTAATTTTTTTCTGTTAATGTCCAATTAGATGAGTTTTGACAATTGAATACATTCTTGTAACTGACTAAAGCCCCAAATAAGGAAAAGGACAGTTTTCTCTCCCCCAGAAAGCTCTCTCATGAGCCCCTTCCAAGCACTTCCACCATAAGCCCTCAGACTCTGATTTGTATCACATTAGTGATTAGTGTTACTCGCATTTGGATTTTGTATGAAAAGAATCATATATATAGTCCAGCTCCTTTTAAAAAATATACTTGAGATGCATCAAGGTGTTTGCGTGTGCAGGCAGTTTAGAATTGTTTTGAGGGCTGAGTTGTGTCCCAGCAAATGGCTTTCCTACTGCTGTTCACCTGAAAACAAGTCGATGGACATGAGGTGTTTGGGGCACTGATGCATGAGCTTATGTCTAGTCTGGCACTGTCCGGAAGATATCCAAAGCTGTAACTGTTCACCAGAGATGCACCAAGCCCAGTCTATGGGTGAGAGGGGAAATCATAACACATTTCCTTTGTTAGGAAAAGTTTAGGCTGCAGCCTAAAGGGACAGAATGTTCCTGGTGTAGAGAGGGTGGGGGAAACGTGTTCCAGACAGAGGCACTGGGTTCTGAGTCCTGACACTCCACAAGGTCAAGGCACATTCCAGAAACCAAAACAGTCAGTAAGCCAGAGCTTCCCTGTGTGCAGAGGGGTCTCGGGAGAGAGACAGGAGCTGGTCATGAAGAGCCGACAGCACGAGGCATGTAAGACATTTGGACTATAGTCTGAGGGACATGGAAAGTCACCAAGGAGTTTGAAGCCAACACACTGATTGGATTTTCCATCACAAGAGCTCTCTGGTGCTCCTGTCACCTTTGTGTATTTTCCCTCTGCTTTCTCTGGGCGTAGGAGGAGGGTGTTTTGTTTTGCTTTCCTCTCCCCTCTTCCCCCTCGTTCTCTGCCCTTCCCTTCCCTTCATTTATTTCCAATGACTTAACAAGGAACTACTGTCACTGATAGAAACTCTCCAAAATGATGGCCCTTTACAACAGTTCTTGCCTTTCTTGCCTGAGCCCTTGCTGCGTTCTTGGGACAAGATCATCCTGGTCGATTTTACTTGTGAGAAAGACGGCCCTTCCTGCTTTCATATTCTGAGCTGCATTAGAGAAAACATAACATTTCAGAGAAGCAACTGGGTGTAGTACTTAGACACCACAAGTGTTCTTCCAGAACATAGAGACCCAGGGGACCACAGACCTGCAAGTGATAGTAGGGTGCTTAGTCTTTATACAGATGAGTCTGAGGCAGGAGTCAATTGATTATCCATTCCAGCTGAAGTGTTCTTAAGACGCCGAAGTCTTCCCAACGAGTTTCACTTCGTTTCAGGAAATTGTAGCCACTACAGAAAGTCTTTCTTCAAACTATTTAGAAAATCTGTTTTTGTACAACTTGAGTCCTCACTCCTGGTCTGTTTGGAGATCCCCAGAACAAACCTGGAGCCTCATTGTCATGACGAATTGTCTGTTGTTTTAAAGCACATAGCTTGTGCTTCTAACCCTTGTCTCTTCCAGATTGAAAACGTGGATTTCCCTCAGCCACCCTGGGGAACACAGCCCCTGGCCTTCCTCGGCCACGCTTCCGAGTCAGGGCTCTGGGCAGACTGTGCTTCTGAGAACGAGCAATCCTCCAGCTGTGATAGAAGAGGGTTCAGGGGAGCAGGGAGACCCTCTCTCCTTGTCCATTCCCCTAAGCTCTGGCTTGGAAGAGTATTTGGGTATACGCTTCTCAGAGTCAACTTGAACTGAGCTTGAAATGGCTGTCGTGTAACCCAGGCAGATCTGTAGCCATGACCATGGAGCAGGAATTCCCTAGCTGGGATCTAAGAAGCAAGCCACACAGACCAGGGGCTAGTTCCGCTGCTTGCATATGTAACTTCCTCATTTCATATTCAAGCAAAAGCAACTTCCTCATTTCATATTCAACCTAGAAGTTCTATTCCTACTAAAAAGCCAAAACAGGCTGGAACAGGCTGTCTGATTGGTCTTAGTGCACAGATGGGGATTTTCCGTATCTGCAATTTCCAATATGGCGGCCACTAGCCGTGAGTCTATGGAGCACTGGAAATGAAACTGAATATTTAAATGCTCTTTAATTTAAATTAAAAGAGCCACGATTTTGTGGCTAGAATGTCACACTGAAATGTCCAGTGGTTAGTGAACTGGACAGTGCAGGCCGGTTCATAAGACCTCTCTGTCACCAAAAGGGAAGCGGAAGTGGGGGCAATGAGAACATTTCTGGGATAATTGGTTGTGGGCCAGTTTTGTAGAACACACGTTGGAGAGCAATGAAGTCCTTAGTTTCTAATAGTAAATAGATCTTATGGGCATATTTTTAAAAAGCACTGTAGCTACACGGATAAAGTTATTTTTCACAAATGCATTTGAGTGAACCGGTATTAATTATCATTTTACAGATGAGGAGAAGTGTGAGCCGCTTGTCTAGTGCAAGTATGTGTATATTGTTTTATTAATGTAATTTATTTTACTGTTATATCTAGGAGGTCTGTGATAACACCAATCTTAATAGTAACATGATGTGAATGTGCACAGAACCGTGCGTGTGTTTATATGTATGCACCTGCACGTTTGTACACATACACGTATAATGTGGACATTTATGGGTATATTGTATGGATTTGATAGGGAAAAGTTCACTGGTCAGGAATAGCGTTTCTAAATGAGAAGTCACCTTCCTATTTAAGAAAAATGATGGCGAATAAACTCATCTGATAAACCTTGAAAAATGTCTAAGAACACCTACAGAAATTAAAACATTGTATATTATCTTTGTCATTTCAGCAACTGCTTGGTCACAAATGAACACATGTTTGTCGCATGGAACTTGAGCACCAGAACGTACAACAGGAAGATGTTTCCCATTTGCTGATTTCCAAGCTTCCATGATTATCTCCTTATTCAGGCTTGGAACTTCCTCTCCAGACAATGGCTCCACCAAGGACCCTCTGGCAATGCCACCACCATGAGGATATCAGAAGTATTGGCTGAGGGGGACTTGGGGGCCTCAGGTGGTTAAGGGTCCGACTCTTGGTTTCTGCTCACGTCATGATCTCACGGTTCATGAGTTCAAGCCTCACATGGGGCTCTGTGCTGACAGCAGGGAGCCTGCTTAGAATTCTCTCTCTCTCCCTCTCCCTGCCCCTCCCCTGCTCATGCTCTCTCTCCTCTCTCTCCTAAAATAAAACATTTTTAAAAGAGAAGTATCTATTGCTTGATATTTTTACTTAGGGAGATCTGAAATACTGAGGCAGGGATTCAGAGGTTGAAGGATTTTAGAGACTGAACCTAACTCCATAATTCAGAGATGAGGAAGCCAGAGTCCATTACAGTAAAATGAATTACTAAGGTCTTGGAATTACTTTGTGATAGCTTTGAGTTGGATCACAATGGCTCACATGCTGAGTTTATGCTTTTATAATATAGTGGATTTGTTTATCTCTTGGCTCAGACTCCTATATAATTTGTGATTGATATTTGTCTTCCTGGTTCAGTTTTATTTCCTTCCTCTCTAAAGAGAGAAAAATAAAAGTTGAAGAAAACTACCTCTGTAGATGATAATACTAAAATTTCTGCAAAAACAGGAAACTTGAGAATGTGACAGCCTTTGCAGTGGGATAAACAGGAAGTGAATAAAATAAGTTAACGATGTGACTTGCATACATCTCTCATCTCTGCTCATTAAACATGGATGTCGGAGCTGACGCTCTCCTAGACCGATGCAGCGTTAGTGGTGATGATGACGATGATACCTACAATTTGTTGAGCGCTTACTCTGCTGAAGGCTGTGTGTTAGTTTTCTAGGGCTGCCATCGCAAAGCACCCAGATGGGGCCTTAAACAACAGACATTTATTTTGTCACAGGTCTCGAGGCCAAGGGTGGACAGGCCTGGTTCCTCCTGAGGCCTCTTTCCAGGGCGTGCACCCACACCAGTGTCCTCGTGTGGTCGTCCCTCTGTGTGTGGCTGTGTCCTAATCTCCTTTTCATACGACGACACCTGTCAGAGTGTATTAGAGCCACCCCAATGTCTGCACTTCACCTTCATTACCTCTTTAAAGACTATCTCCAGCTATGGTCCCACTCTGAGGTATTGGGGTTTTAACATATGAATTTTAGGGGACACAAGGTAGCCAAAACAGGCTCTCTTTAGAGCTTATGTATATATTTTTTTACAATAAAGCTATGAGATAAATAATATTATTTTCATTCTGGAGACACTTCTGCTGAGAGGCGCCATGTTCATGACCTCACAACTCTGGATGGAGCCAGGCTTGAATACCATGTTAATCCAGTTTCCAGAGCCTTCTCCGCCACATCAGAGAGTAGTATGTATCCATGTATGTATTTATTCTTAAAGTTTGTATATTTTTAGATAGAGAATGAGCAGGGGAGGGGCAAAGAGAGGGAGGGAGAGAATCCCAAGCAGGCTCCATGCTGTCAGCGCAGAGCCCAATGTGGGACTCGAACTCGTGAACCTTGAGATCAAGGCCTGAGCTGAAATCGAGAGCCCGACACTTAACAGACTGAACCCCCCAGGCGCCCTGGTAGTATGTACTCAACAGCTTCCTGGACGGAAGAGAGACAGAGCTGAAATCCTGGAAGCGGTCCCGGGGGCTCTGGCCGACCCCCATACTGCCTACAACTTTAAAGGCGTATTTCCCTCCAGTTAAGCGACATCTTTGGAAAGGTTGTGTTTACTTCCGTTTTCCAAATATCCGTGTCGTCTTAGTGATGAGTTCCTGAAGGACGTGTGGTGACAGTGTCTGTGTGGGTCCACGTGCCCATCGCTCATGTGTTTTCAAGAGCGTCTAATGATCAGCCCCATCCCGTCCCGTTCAAAGCCTTAGCATCTCACCCGGTGACCTTCGCCTAGAAAGAGGCCTCGAGATCTGGAGCCGGAAGTGTGGCGTGGCTGATATCAGGAGCTCTGGCGTGAACTCCGGACGCGGTCTTGCCGGATCACGCACCCCTCTGGACCTCTGCATCTCCGTTTTTACATGAAGGAAGTTATATGATGCCATTTCTATCTTTAAAATCTGATGTGTCTGTTTTCTAAGCATATCCGAAAGCCTTTGTGAGACCGAGGTCGAACCCACCACAGACAGGGCAAAGGATGCGAAGTATCAGTAGGAATATTTACATTATTATTTTCCTATTGAGGAAAAATGCGTGTGGAATTTCGGTAGCTCTCACAGGCCTTGAAAACGATGTGTGTGTCTAAGTGGGGCGCGTAGTTCACAGCGGAAGGATCTTCGAAGCTGTGCTACTGGGGAGTGCAGGTGCCGGGCGAAGCTGGCATCTGGCTGGCGGTCCAGAGTTGGTCACGGACTCTGGGACCTTGGCTTTAGGAGTGGCCACTGTCATTGGCCATTGACATTTCAGGGAGGAACTAGCATGGAATGACGGCTGACAAATACCAGACGCCTTCCGAGGAGCACATCCCGATAGTCTGTGTTAATGTATGTTTATGGGAACTCACAGTGTTCTCCAGGCAGCGGGCCAGGACGTAAGCACCCGAGCTTCGAAAGGAGCGTGGAAATCCTGTTTCTCTCAAAGTGCGTTTTCCTGGCAGGCTGAGGGGGCCCGCCTCCCAGGGCCGAAGGGAGTTCTGAGAGCTGAGTGTGTGCAGGGGGCTGGTGCCTTGGAAGTCTTCGAGGATGTGGATTGAGGTGAGCTCAGCTCCGACCCAAGGATTCCGGAGGAACTGACTTGAGTAGCCTGCCGTCCGCTCTCCACAGCTCTTGCTGTATCCTGGCATCGTTCACAGAGCCGGAGCAATGAGCTCAGATCAACAAATTTCCTCATATACGGGTACTTTTGCCAGGGAGATGTGCAATGATCATCTTTCCTCCCAGCTTTCCCCTGGATATGGCGTTGCTCATTTCAAGAGCTTTCCTAAATGCAGGCCGGGCTGACATTTTGCAATGTCTATGGGCAATTATGAGATTTTATAGGAACAAAAGAAAATTGACCCAAGGCAACTATGTTTCACCAATCACTCACAATGTGACAGTTTCATAGTTGATCATCACCAAATATTTGGTTGCCTGAGAAATTTATTTTATTAAACAACAAAACAACAAAGATGTACTCTTGAATTTCTTAGATTTCATATTTGTTGGTTTAATTCCCTAATTCATTTGCCAGCCCGTTAGCTCATTTCTTGAATATTAAATTATATAAGAAAAACATTGGATGTTAATAAGTTTAGGGCTTACGTTTTTCAAAGCCAATCATTCTTTACTGTTACCTTTTTTATTCTTCTGTTATCACAGTGTTGTAACTACAGGAAACAACAGAAAAGCCCACTGGCTGAAAGAAGAAATTAATGCGAATTAAAATGTGTCTTATTGGCCTGATGTCCCTGAAGGGAATACAGGCTTTGGATGTGTCCTGAGAAGTAATTCGGTTTCTTCCATTGCCTGTAGCAGAAGAGATTTTTATACATTCCTGGCATTGAAGACCCAAAGTACAGGTTGACCAGAAGTCTCATAGATGCTAGACGTTTTAGAAGGGCACCATGGTCCTAACGAGGTAATCCAGCACTCAGATTTACTTATCAGTCTTATTCATGTCATAAATTCACCGGCACATGTAAACGTATTTATTTGTAACTTGAAGGATGCAATATCCAAGGTATAAATGTTATGCATATGCATGAGGATCACTGACCTAAGAAAGAGCCTGTTCAATGAAAGCTTCCCTCCCACGAGATGTGGTCCTGCTGGAGGATCTTACCATTACCTGATGCTTGTTTATGTGCTCATGTTACATTGTTAAAGCAGCGCTGTGTTCTGCACACCGGAGGTTGAGCTAAATACTGTCCAGGTTTTCTTGCTTTAATAGCATTGCTGGGGATTTTCCCAAGAAATACAGAAATGCTGATGCATAGGAGCACATGTACCCCAATGGTCATAGCAGCACTGTCAACAATAGCCAAATCATGGAAAGAGCCTAAATGTCCATCACCTGATGAGTGGATCAAGAAGATGGGGTATATATACACGATGGAGTACTACATGGCAATGAGAAAGAATGACATATGGTCATTTGTAGGAAAGTGGATGGACCTCAAGGGTGTCATGCTAAGCGAAATAAGCCAGGCAGAGAAGGACAGATACCATACGTTTGCACTCATAGGTCTAACAGGAAAACAGGAGAAACCTAATGGAGGACCAGGGGGAGGGCAAGAGGGAAAGAGAGTTGGGGAGAGAGAGGGACGCAAAACTTGAGAGACTGTTGAATGCTGAAAATGAACTGAGGGTTGAAGGGAAAGGGGGAGGGAGGAAAAGAGGTGGTGGTGATGGAGGAGGGCACTTGTGGGGAAGAGCACTGGGTGTTGTATGGAAACCAATTTGACAATAAAATATTATGGGAAAAAATAAAAACAAAACGTGCAACACTAAGGACGAGAGAGATGATATTTTAAGAATCTGGTTAATTTTAAACATTTGGTATGAATTAGAAATTTTATTATGCATTTTTTAATAGATCTCACACTCTTTCTAGAAAATAGGCTAAACTGAACTGCAAAAACGCCATGGGTTTGATGCTATTTACTTTTTGTTTAACTTTATAAACACTGAAGTCAGTTTCAGGAGATTCAGTCATTTTCCTGCAGAAATCCTCCTGCAGAAGTGGGCATAGCTGGGGTCAGGCTCCTGTCTCAGGCCAACCCAGAGCCCCCATCCCCTGTCCCTCCGGGGCTCGGCCTCCTTTACCAGGAATCTGAGGAGGAGGGCTGTCGTGCTGGCCGCCCCAGGCCTAGCAGGGAACCCAGTCTAACCTGAGATGAAGTCTCAATGTGGTTTTGAATATTATGCAACATAATGTATGAACTTGATATACAGAAATAATTGGCTTTGAAATATTCCCTTGCAGACCCCTTCCCCCCTCAGCTTCTTACAACCAAGGCCTGTTATGTCACTCACTCATTAGATCTACTTATGATGTAGACAAAATCGTGTCCATTCATGTTAGGTACAGATCCATGTGTCTGATAGGTATGTAAAGATACCTGATAGATATATAGACACACAGCTATGTAGCTAGATGTATCTGTCCATATGTAGAGAGATGCATACACATCCAGATCTCTAGAGATACATCTAGCTACGTATTTGTGTATCTATCATATGTCCATTACATATCTGTTACATATGGGTCTATATCTAAAGATATAAGAGACCATACAAGAGATATGGAGATACCTATGTGTATATATCTAACTCATATATATATCTAATGTATATGTCATATATTCACATGAGAGACAGACAGAGCAAAGCAAATCTTGTATTAAGAAAATCTGAAACATTTTAAATATCCAGTAGGGAAATGAGGCTAAGTAAGTTTTGCAGAAGTGCTACTACCTTTGAAGTCACAAGTTGCAGAGATGGTGAGTCGAAATGCTGAGCAGGAGAAGCAGAGAGAAGAAAGGCTGAGCCCCAGCAGCCCGGGGAAGTGAGTGCCCTGGGCTTGGGCAGCCTCTCCGCTCATGAGCTCTGAGGCCTGATCTCATCCTATTTCCTGTTTCCTTCTTCTGAGCAAGTCCGAGTTTGTCTCCACTGCTTGTCAACAAGAGGCATGGTGGACCAGATTTCACCCCAACCGAAAAAGCACAACACTGATCTATTTTTATATAGTTTGTTTAACTTTATAGGAGGTGAGCATATGAGGAGGAAGAACCCTGAAACGATGCTCAGAAATGATGGCATTGGTTGTGTTAGAGTAGAGGATACTGGGAGTTATCGATACTTTCCACACTTACTATATATATATATTATATATACTATTACTATATTATATTATTTTATAAGACATTATTATATATTATATATTATTTTATAAACATGAGAGTAATTCTTTTGTTAAAAATTTTTAATGTTTATTATTGAGACAGAAACAGTGCATGAGCGGGGGAGGGGCAGAGAGAGAGGGAGACACAGGATCGGAAGCAGTTCCAGGCTCTGAGCTGTCAGCACAGAGCCTGACAAAGGGCTTGAACCCACGAACCATGAGATCATGACCTGAGCTGAAGTCGGATGCTCAACTGACTGAGCCACCCAGGCACTCCAATAATGAAAGTAATTCTTAAAAGAACAATGATATGGAGGCACCTGGGTGCTCAGTCGGTTAAGCATCCGACTTCAGCTCAGGTCATGATTTCACAGTTTGTGAGTTCAAGCCTCGCATCTGTGCTCAGAGCCTGGAGCGGCTTCAGATTCTGTGTCTCCCTTGCTCTCTGCCCCTCCCCTCTCACACTCCATCTCTCTCTCTCTCTCAAAAATAAGTAATGGTAACAAAACATTAAAAAAAACAATGATATGAATCCCTTAAGGAACATCACAGCCCCTCGTTCCGTAGGGGGGAGAAGAGCTCTCCCGAGGCGCTGAGAGGGTCCAGAAGTCCTTTGTACTTGAACGTCAGGGCTGCAAAAAAATTGTTACTAAATACTGTTAGTTGAGGCTAAGTTGACTGTAAAACTGTGAAAAGGACTGAACAGTAAATATGATCTTAAGTTTTAAAACCCAATTTACCGGCAAGTAACATTTCACTTCGGCCGAGCGGAGCGTGTCTGGAGCCCACACTGCCTCTGTCTCTTAGACTCGGTCTACATGGCGCTCAAAATAGCAGGCAGTTCAGGGGGAGGAAGAGTCAGTTCCTCTATTTAGATTTAATGTTTTGTGTTTGTTTTTGTTTTTCCTCCTTGGACCCCTTTCCCTCGTGGATTGCCTTGTTAAACATGTTCTAAGAAGACGAAAAGGGACTCAGTCACTGTAGAGGTGCCGATTGGAAATGAGCTTGGCCCGTCCATCCGACCCACCCCATGCTGCCCGAGAGCAGTGCCCGCGATGGGCCCCTCACCTCCTCGTCTCATCGACTGGAGGCCATCCTTTCCTTTCCAGGGCCCCCCGCCTCACCGAGACCCCAGCGGGCTTTCTGGGCCTGCTCCAAGGGGCCGGACACAGACTGTCCATGAAGCCGGAGCGCATTCCGGCCTCACTAGAAACGGATGCTTCTCTATCGCATGCGCTGGTCGTGGGCTGCAAGGCCCCAGAGGCCCTGACTGTGTCCAGAATAACCTCCTCCCTGGTCCCGGCCTCTGACCCCGCACAAGTGACCGCTCCCTTCATCAAGGCTACTGTCTCGTGGGAAGTGAGCTTGGGCTCCCGATGGCTGAGCTTGCAGGCCCTGCCGAGGCCGGGCTGGGGGAGGCCCCAGGCGCCCACACAGGGTCCCAGACTCTCCGTGGGCTGCCCTCACAGGCCCCGGGTCTTTCCACCCCACGGCGGCTCTATCTGAGAAGCTTCTCTGGACGCCAGTCCTGGTGCGCGCCAGCGGCGTCCCCCCTGCGGGCTTCCAGACTCTGAGTCACGAGGGAAGGGTCTGGGCGCTCAGGCTTTTCCGCTCAAAAAGCCTTGGGTCTCCCCATGCGAATTTGCTCGTTCTCCTCCCAGTGACCGGGGACCCAGCATTTCTTTTGCAGAATGAAAGTTGGCACAAGTCACTCCATGTTTCATGAAACATGTTTTGTGGAAGTCAGAGATGAGAAGACCCTGTACCAATGCGATCTGGTTTCCCTGGGCAGTTGGCTCACGAACTCTTGAGTCGACGGCACCCCGGTGTTCTTGGGCACAGACAGGGGGGATGGGCTCACAGGTGCCCTCAGCTCCATGGCGTTAAACACCCTTTCGTGTAGGATTCAGAAAAGCATAGGGTTTGTAGGCACCTCTTATGTGGACCTAGGAAGTGAAGTGTCTGGGGGTCACTGGGCCCCCAGAGAGTCCCTTGCTCCCTCCTGTCACGAGGGCTCACTTGGTGTCCCTGTTTGTCACTGTAGCCCAGGCATTTTTCCCATGGGAAGCTTGTTATAGATGTCATTAAAACTTGTGCTATCACCCAGCTAACTGTGCTGTAAACAAGCCTTCAGTTTAACAGGTTTCTGTCTGTACCAAAATAAAAGGAACAGACTAACGACAAACCGTGAGAACGTAATCCGATGCTAAGTGGGGACGGTGCGCTCTGCGTTAATCACAGACGTGTTCCCTTACTAGATCATCTCACCGGTGATGACCTGTGCCAGCGACGTGCAGCTGTCGATAGAGCTCTTGTCTCATGGGATCCATCAGAAGGTCGTCTGAGGCCATCATCAGTAGGCAGAGTCTACTTTTCCCGCAGACTGAACTCGGCTGTGACTCAGCACGTGCACACACAGGACGACTAGAAAGCAGAGTAGTATGCCCCACTATTCTTCCATAGCCCAAATTTACACTGACTAGAAAAATGGGCATAATTTTAGAAGACACCCACCGAGACCGGATGAGCATGATGCTCTATTCCAGTTTATCATATCCTACCACCGAAATGGTGCATAGCAGCAGTGTAATAACTCTGAGCTGTCAAGTCACTGTCAAGTGTATTTGTCCTGAAGTTCATGGATAGCTTTGTACATATATTCTGTGCACACACATATACAAATGCAAAGTCACATGGACGCACCTTGAGAGAATAGATATTTCATCAGAAAAAGAGAGTTGCAGAACCATGTCTATGACAGGGGCACCTGGTGGCTCAGTCTGTTGAGCATCCAACTTCAGCTCAGGTCATTATCTCATGGTTTGTAGGTTGGAGTCCTGTGTCAGGCTCTGTGCTGACCACTAGCTCAGAGCCTGGAGCCTACTTCAGATTCTGTGTCTCTTTCTCTCTCTGCCCCTTCCCTGTTCACTCACTGTCTCTCTCTGTCTCTAAAAAATAAATAAATGTAAAATAAAAAAATTTTAAAAAAGAAACATGTCTATGACAGATATGTTTACTCATAATGGACTTTATTCCTTCAAATGTAGAGAAAGTTAAGGATGTTTGATGACCATATACTTGCAAAGAGGAGGAATTTTTTTTTTTCATACAGCAAGCCTGTTATCTTCTGGTCTTTGAAACAAAAATCAATCTTACTGTAGTGCAAGAATATGTTTGGGAGGAATTTAGGCTTTAAAAGTTGAGCTTTGCTGACATCCATGGGCAGACAAAGCTTCCCTCTTGAGCAGTGGGCTGCTGGGCCAGAGACAGAATTACTACCACCAATGGTTTTGAGGGGAAATTGCTCTCTGTGTGGTCCGTGACCTTTTAGAAAGCAGGAGTTATCTTATTCATCTCCAGAACCAGAAGGAATGCCAAGCATTTACTAGGCACTCTGGAATTTCTTCTTGAAGGAATGAAAAACCTGAAATGTCACGGATGAGCGTGGTCCTATCACTTCCTGTGCCCAGCTCAGACCATATTTATATCCAGAATATAACCTTTAATGATAGATATCAACAGGCTGAAAATCTTGAAAACAATCTGGAGAACGGGGTAAGAATGACCTGGGAGGCTATCCTAGGAGAAATGACTCAGGGTACCACGACGCTGTGGTCCGGAAAAGTGCAACTATTGACAAGATAACGGCCTTCTTCATACACCAAAGCATGTCTGTCTGTGTGCTCTACCCTGTGGAGCTGACCTAATTAGCAGAAATTATAAGGAAGCTCCATTTCACTATGAAGAAATACTTTTGGAGATTTGGAGTCTGTGACAATGGAAGAGGTGACCTTGTGAGGGAGGAAACATCATTGGAAGCAGCCAAACAGAGGTTGGAGACTTGTCTAGAGTACTGTGAGTCCTGGTCCTGTACCCAGTGAGAAAGGGACTCCCCACAATGTCAGAGAAGCCTCAGATCCAGCGTCTTATGGGAGGAGTGTCTTTCTCCGTTTCACACCCGGTGGCATTCTGCTCCACGCACCCAAGGACGCCGTTCCTTTGCTCTGGCAGCTTTGGGGCTGCCCGCCAAATCTGAGTCCCTGGCATGTGGGGGGGTCCTGGGTGCATGAAGGGAAGGGGGCAGGACTTCAGGCACATGCTTAGCCTCTAAGTTGAAGATGACCTCAACATTTCACAGTGTCTTCTGCTCACGTTTCCCTCACCCAGACCTCTCTACCTGCATGGTTCCATTCGAGGGACGTCCTCTAATTCAATCTGTAGATGAGGGGCCCTCGCCCCATTAGAATCCCATTACCTTGGAGGAAAGGAGCCTGGCTTTGGGGAAAAACCTGGGGAGCTGCCTGCTACTACAGAGGTAAGAAGGCCTCTTACTCTACTGAGTGTTTCCTCATCTTTTATTGTTGAGAGAGAGAGAGAGAGAGAGAGAGAGAGCGAGCATGAGAGGGGTAGGGGCTGAGAGAGAGAATGAGACACGCACACACGCACACACACACACACACACACACACACACACACACACACACAGAATCTGAAGCAGCTCCAGGTTCCACGCCATCATCACAGAGCCCAAGGCGGAGCTCAAACTCACCAACTATGAGACCATGACCTGTCGAAGTCGGACCCTTAACCTACAGGGCCACCCAGGTGCCCCACTCGTTCTTTAAATGAACATTTATGGACTATCTATTATGAACTAGGTACTATGTTAGGCACAGTATATATAAATACAGAGAAAATATGGTTTCTGCTTTCAGTAAGTTCACATTCTAGGAAAGGAAACGAACGTCTAAAAAAGTCATGATACACAGAAGTGTAATCTGTAAACAAGCTTAAGTTACAATGAGCACGAAAGAACCTCATTTCCAAAGGGTCTTGGAAGAGTCAAGGACACTGACTTTACGCCAGCTAGAAGGTTCCCTCTCCCCCATTCCCGGCCTGTGAGGCGGAAATAGGAACACTGGGCAGCGAAGAAGTATTTGCAAAGCCGAGACCTGAGAGACCACGTTACATTTCCAAAAGGGAGACGTGAGCAGAGAGAGAGCCGAAGTTGAGTGTTTGCGATGGGCAGACGCTGAATGGTTTGGCCTGTTACGTCACGTGAATAAGTTTTAACTTTATTCTCAAAGTGATGAAGGGACAGTCGAAAGATTTTTTTTTCCAGTGAGGTAAGGTGTTTATTTTACTACAAAGATAATATCTCAGTAACTAGCAAGATATTATACACTTAATGTATGCTGCACTAGACAGTCTTTTTTGTTTGTTTGGTTGTTTTTGTTGTTTGTTTGTTTTGTTTATTTTTTTAACATATGCAATTATTTTCCATCATTTACACTATAGTAGTTACAATTACACTCCAAACAGAAAAGCAAAGTAAAAACTCAAAACTCCAACTTCTATTTCATGTAATTAGACTTATACGAAAGATATTTTTTAAGTTCTTACCTCCCTGTCAGTGCAGAGCCCGATGTGGGGCTTGAACCCACAAACTGTGAGATCCTGACCTGAGTCAAAGTCAGTTGCTTAACCGACTGAGCCACCCAGACGACCCTGAAAGATTTCTAAGCTGGATAAGCAGCAGTTTGAGCTAAACACAATAGTGAAGCCAAGTGATGTGGTCGGAGATAACGTCTTCCAAGCAAGGACTGAGGTAGGTGTGCGGGAGACCAGAAAAGGCACGGATCTCTGAGGGGCGGGGGCACCGCTGACTCTTACTGTAGTCTCCCCCCCCCCACTGCCTTTGCGCCTGTATATAAACATAAAGTAAGTGAGGGGTGTGAGGAATTCACGTATTTATAATGTACTTAGTACACTGTAAACTCTTAATAGATGCTTGTGGAATGAATTTGTAGACGATTTGTAGATCTTGCATTCCTCAAAGTCGGCCTAAAATGATTTAATATAAGTAATCACTATATAAGTAGACTAAGGTAATCTGTAGGGAGTTATGAAGTACGGTCCAAGTTCAGGTTCATAAAAACTGCACGTTTAAATGAGTCGAATTGGCTTAAACACAGGCCTCCCTCTCTCACAAAGTCAAGTACCCGTTCAGTTCTCCAAACTTTGCTGAACTCCTTTCGTAGCCATGCCAAGGGCATCCGTTACCCTGAATTCCTACAGCCTTTTGTGACCCTGTGGAGTGTGGCTTTGCTGAAAGCTGTGTAGACAGACCGAGTGGATCTGGCCCCGCTCTCGCCGGTCTGATTCGTCCAGACCACTGCTGGAGTCGGAAGTCTTCCGGAAGCCCTGGTAGGAGTCAGGACGGGTTTGTTGAGGGACTCTCTGAGCGTCTTCACATGCAGGCAGCGATAGCAATTGGCTTAGACTGATTCACATTTCGGAGAGCAAAGATAGACCTCCTCCTCCCCTCGCCAGACCCGATCCGCTTCCGTTCCCGGCTCTCAAAGAGAAGGTGTCTCTGTGGAAGAGAAAATGGGGCGTTCAGTGTAAGACCGGGTGTCGCTAAATTCAGGCTCCTCTGTAGTGACTGACCTCGGTGTGTGACGCGGGTTCAGACCCACCTCGCGTCCCCTTCACTGGAACTGGGAGTGAGGAGAACCCACGTGAGCGGAAGGATTTGCTGCCTGCGGTGTGGACCAAGGGCCCTTCGTCAGCCAGCTGGCTGGATGCGTGCTGGGCCCCCCCAGCCATGGCTGCCCCTGCCAAGGGCACCGGCGGCTCCCGCTCTTACTCGACCCGCCACTGGGCACGAGCCGGCCTTGGGCAGCCCCCGAGGGCTCCGCTCTGTCACCTGCCACACAGAGGCATGCGTCCTCCTTTCTGACACGAGGGTCTGCCCCTGCTCCTGCGGGGACTGTCCTTCCCCGCCACTGCCCGAAACCTTGAATCCCCGGCCGGATGCACCTCACCGCCGTCTCTGCCCAAAGGCCCTTTCACTCCAAAGGCTGAGATTTCTCTCAGGTCCTGTTACTATAGACTGAGTGCGTGTGTCCCCTCAGAAGCAGATGCTGAGACTCACCCCCAAGATGAGGGTGGTAGGAGGGGGGGCCGTGGGAGGGGAGGGGCCATGAGGCAGAGCCCCCACGGTGTGACCAGTGACCTCAAGAAAAGACCCCAAGGCCCCCTCATCCTTTCCCCGGTGGGGTCTGAACCAGGAGGCGGCTCTCTCCAGGCGCTGGATCTGCCGGTGCCTTGACCTTGGACTTCCAGCCTCCAGAGCCATGAGTGGTAAGTGTCCCTTGTTTCTATGCCGCACAATCTCTGTACTATTATTATTTTTTACAGGAGCCCATGTGGGCTAAGACATCTATGGTTATTCTCTTGCTACCCAATCCTCGTGCACTAACTGAAATTCTTCTTTCTTCATGCAGTCTTCGGTGCTCTACATTTAAATAAATATATGTATTATGAATTTGTGTAAGATTCCTCACTATGAGAGAAATAGATGCGTGTGGCTTCATTTTTTTTTTCTCAAATACAGAGAGCAGCCCTTTACCTGGAGGCTCAGCTGGAAAACAGCCTTGCTGGGCACAAAAATCCAGCCCCGTGTCGACTTTGATGTAGAAGCCCTGCTACTGTCGCCTGATTTTTCCTCAGAGGTCAGTCACTATCTCTGCAGCGGCGTCTGTTGGGGACCGGCTGACTCCTCCTCGCTTCAAGTGACAGAAGCCAAAGGTCGCCTGGAGAGAATGCTGTTGTGGCGGAGCCGGTGCCTCGGGGTGGAGTCCAGCCTCCGTTGCCCACCGAGGCCACGGCAGTGAACCCGAGCCTTCCTGGCCGGGGAAGGGGTGGCGACCGCAGGAGAGCTGACGACCTTCAGGGTTTGCCTGCTGGTGATGTATTCTTTTTCAATTCGATATATTGTCCTGCAAACATGACACCTGCTCAAACCCCCCTGCGTCGCCAAGCTCTGATATTTCCAAATCTTCCTCTGCTCTGAGTTCTTGTTGCCTTTGCACTTTGCACCAAACACGCCACACCGTTCACCTGTCGACTGATTTCCGACCACTGTCTGTCTCTGACAGCAGGAGTTCGGCAGTGGGAGGGATCTGGGTCTGCCTGGTTCGCGGCATCCAGGAGGTGCTCCTTCTATGTTTGCTGAATGAATATGAACGCTGAGGGAAAGTGACTCCTGATATGGTCTGGGAGGCATGGAAAGGCCCCCGTGTGAGCGACGGAGTTGATTCGCTGCATCAGATGATCGTCAGAAGGTGTTTTCCGCACAAAACAGAAGCAGCCGGCTCCTTCCTCTCAGGAGGCATGAGCATGGCTATTGGGATGGCATTTCTAGGCCTGGGCCTCTTCCCCCCCAGACTGGAGGTGACCCAGCAGTGAGGCCTCGGAGGCGCGCCCTGCACGCAGTGGTGAAATGAGCCAAGGCCCAGACCCCCAGGGCGGTCAGGCAGCATCTCGGCACCGTCGGTGAGCACGGCTGTGGCTCTAGGTGCCGGCCCCGCGGCCGCCTCCTCCATGGGCCAGAGCAGCTCCCACGAGGGTCTCTCGTTGCTCTTCTCTTTGGCTGACCCCCCACTCAGCAGACCTCAGGTGAGCCTGGAACTTTCCCTGATTTGCCAGGGAAGTCGTTGGCAGGGCTGTGCTGAAAGAGGCAGCCCACAGTGGGGTCCTGGGAGAAAGCCCACGAGGAGAAGACAGCAGGCAAGAGCTGGACTCCCCAAAGTCTTCACGGTACCCGGTTAGACTTCATGGGCAGAGGGAGTGGGAACTCTCTGTTCTATTTTGAAGGAGAATGTGGGTGCTTTGGTTGCGGTGTTTCCAGAGTCCACAAGGAAGGACACGTTTATGATCACTCGAGTGATTGCCAAACGCGGCAACGAGTCAGGGTTCAAGGGAGGCATTGTGCAAACAGTTTCACTTGGGTAAGGTGTGCCGCGACTCTGCAGCAGGCCGGCGCGCACTGGAAACCTCGCCCCTCCCACGGCCCCGCAGCCAGCCTGCTGGCTGCTCCTGGCATCACTAATTCAAGAGTGTATTTACCGTGCATAGTTTTGCTCCCAAATCCGATTCAGTAAATATGTAATTCAATAATCCACATTTTGAGAACAGACTGCAATCAAGGGATAAAATGTAAAAACACCGTAGTTGCCAAAATCGAGGCTCTAATGGGATCTCACTTAAACGGGGGGGGGGGGAACGGAACGTGTGTCCTCTGACTTAAGAGGACTTTCTGTCATTGCCTTATCAATTTTCTGTGTTTCCATATTTGTGCATTATCTGACCTGAATCAGGCCGTTTGGTGTTGTTTTGGTGCCTTGGTTACACCCAGCCACAGCGATTTGAGATGCATGAACTAATTTAGAGAATGTTTAGGCTGAAACTGGAATCCTCCTGAATTCAAGGACAGGAAAATGTAAAAGTTCCTCAGGGGCTTTATGGTCTCAGAAAGTTCTAATATGTTTCAGAGAAGTATTTGAAAAATGTTTGAGTAGAATTTCATACACTTGGATTTTTTTTTTCGCCATACATGGCTAATGTTTACCCACATGAAGAAAACAATCCAGTAAATAAAATAGTCCTTTGTTATCTTTTGCAAAAACTTATTCTAGTCACTTTTTCTGGGATAATATATATTTAATGTTTTTTAAAATGTTTTATTTGTTTTTGAGACAGAGAGAGACAGAGCATGAGCAGGGAGGGGCAGAAAGAGAGGGAG